>JAPMOQ010010593.1:953696-997420 GCA_026543055.1 Argiope trifasciata | reverse complement strand
CTTTGTTATCTTTTAAATATATCGAAATACATCCCTTTTATGCCAAACCCTCTAACTAAAACGCGAATAAATCTTGACACAAATATTATATATTTATACCAATAAGCGCCGTAAACTTATTGGGATAAAAATGACATCGGTTTGCGCGTATTACGTGTAGTAATTGCTGGTATTGTTGCCAGAATTTCAATCATTAATCATGTTCCGTTGCCTGGAGTCTTGCAAACGACCTCGGATCCGGATCGAAGCAACAGCATTTTGGCGGAGGAAGTCATTTAAAAAGGCATTATTTTTACGCCAGGAAGAATTATGGAAGTCACTGGGAGCTCCTTAAATTCTACTTGGAATGCGGCGAGAACCCAACGGAAAGAGTATTTATGGATGGAATTTTCGTTCTTTTCCCTTTTATTGGGTTTCCAAAACCCCCCGTTGTAAATTTTCCCTTGGTGCAGCGACATTTTGCTCAGAAATAACGGAAAATATAAAAGAAAAAAGAAAAGAAAAGAAACGTCGCTTCATTCCACTTATTTGAACGGGAACATTAATGCAAGAACCACTGACTTTATCAAATTGTAGGTTGGTTTTACGGCAGTAATGTTCCTTAATATCAGAAGCTTTGTGGATGGAAGGAAAAAAAAGAACAAAATTAAGTTGAATAAGCTCTTTTTCCTGGTATTCTGGTTCGTCGGTCCTTAAATTTATATTTCCCCTGGTTGATTTTGATTTGTTATAATGTGATATCTCGTTTCTTTTAAATTTCAGTCGGAATGGTTTCGAATTCTTTTATGAATCTAAGTTTTCTGGGAATGCATTCTTGGAGTTTTATTGTTTGTGTTGTTATTTTGGGAGATATTTATATACACCTGTTCTGCTTAATACACTTTCAGGGAATTTGAAAGAAACAGCTTCTAATATGGAAATGCTAATTGCTAACTCATATGTTCACCGATCACGTGAAAAGAAATTCAATATTTTAAAAATTATCTAAAATCTAAAATGCCTATTTTATCACTGTTTTATTCTTTAGCATTTGCTAAATTGTTGCATTAGGGTATCCCATAAATTTCTTTCTTATTTCTAATATGAAATGAGTGCACAATATTTATTGTTTAAGATATATATTTTTTTTTATATAAGAATCTTTTTGCTGTATTACCTTCTGATATCTCCCAAGAAGCCTCATTATGCATTCTTTCCAAAATTATGGTGTTTGGGACAATAAAAATCCTCAAAGTGCTCATTTATTTCGCTGATGAATTGAAAGCACTCATCACTAAGAGATTTTTTTTAAAAGGATAGAAAGAAGTAATAATTAGATGAAGCGACATCTGGAGAATGTGCAGGATGCGGTAAAACATCCCAATCAAACTGTTAGAGCTCCTCTCCTACGACTATGGTATGCTCGCATTGCCACGATGAAAAACAACGCCTCGTCGGTGCATTAATTCTACATTAGCCGTTTTTCTGCTATGGCAAGTTTCAATTGAGCCAGTTGATGACAATATTTCGTAGAATTTATTACTTCACCTTGTGAAAGAAACTCGTAGGAAAGAAAATTACGCCTTTTCAATCCCACCAAATGGATAAAAGAACTTTTTTGAGGTGTACATCCAGCTTAGCCAGTAAAAGAATTCTGCTCCGATTGAAACCGATGGCATAGACGATTAATAGATAAGCCCGCATGTTTGCGAAAGTAGTGCCAAATAAAAGTAGGAAATTCTGGGACGCACTAATATTTAATTTCTCTATATTCAGAAATGATATATATTACTTAAGAGCCATATTTGTCATGTTAGCTTTAATAGCCTCTTAGTTGAACTGCAACAAAATATATAACTGATTGAAGCTGTATCCTGATTTGATTGATCAGGTATACTGATCATCAAATCCTGACTATTATCCTGTATTGATTGCTGCAAGTGGATTTATGTACGATTTTAAACTATGTCTCCATATTAACCAGCCAGTTTTTTCTAAATAATTATTAAATTCCAATAAATTGTTATACAACTGATCATATCATTGAGCCCACAATATTGACATTGTTTTGCCATCTAATTGATTTAAATTTGACAGAGTATGTTTTAAAAGAGAAATTGAGTCCATGTCTTTTGATAACATCACTTAACATGATAAAAGTATTAACCGATCTTTCTTGTTAAAAATGAGCCCAATTGTATCACATTTTAGTATCAACAGTATCACGTATTAGTTAAATTGTCAGTGTTTTGTTTTCTTAAATGTAGTATTTATTGTTGATGTTGGCTCTTAAGACATTTACTGTAGACAAGCCCATTGACGAATTCAATGACTTTAAACCGAGAGATTGTTTTCAATAGCTCAATTGCTTCTTATACATAATATGTCTTTCCTTATTTATTAAAAGTATATGTAAAGCTTTTTTAATTAAAAGGAATGTACAAGAAGTTAATAAATCGTGATTCTGATTAATTCAGTTTTATTAACCTTTTGCCCACGAATGGTACACCGTTCAAGACGATGTACCATTTTGACCCTTTATTATTGACTTTTTATTTTGACTATTAAGAATATCTTCAGAACGATAAAAAATCTGTTGAATAATTTTTCGAGAAAATTCAATTTAAAATAATTATATAAATATTTATTTTTGGAGCAATGAACAAGCGCTTATATTAAATGAATAATTAGGAAAATAATTACTTTTCTGAGGGCAAAGCTGTTAAATTAGTACTATCATATTGCATACGTTGTATTAATTCCCCCATTTACGTTTTTTTAAAAAAATATGCTTGCCTTATTTATCAAACCACTATTAAGAAAATAAGGCAATCGATTCAACGTTTGCTTGTAGCAATACTTGCAGCAAAATCTGTCGTTTTGCTACAAGTATTAAAATGTCTTATTCATGCCTTTAATAAATTTTCCTCACTCACAAAAAGAAAAGGAGGGAAAAAAAGTAACATGCAGCGTTCAAAGCGATTTCAGAATTGCGTGCGTGTGGAAATGAGATCGAAGTTGGAACAGGTGAAAGTGGGGGAAAGGACACAAACTTCAAAACTCTTTCAGTCATTTTTCTTTTTCTTTGGATAGCAAATCCCTGTTCTTTCTAAGAGGCACGTTTTCTTATACTTTTTTAATACAGAACTTCCTCGTTTGATTCGTTACAGCTGAAGCATGGAATGTGGTTAACTGCTGACCCCAGAACCACATTTCTTTTTATTATTTTTTTAATGCCACCCCATCTCCACGTCCCCCTCATACCCGCGTCTTGTGCTCAAACATCAGTGACCGAAAGTACGTCACGTCTGAAAGGTATTAATTTTTATGACTCTCTGAGCAGTCGATTTGTGCTTTATTTATTTTTAGCGTCCGTTGGCAACTTCCCAACCAGTGAGGGGTTTTTCGCGTATAATGATGGTAATGAAATTATTTGACTGCCTTTTCGTACTCCTGCATCGAACGATGCCCATTTCTTGAGCGGGAAGATTCATAAATTAGGCATAAATTTTATGACGGGAGATTAAACTTAACCGAGCGACTAGGCCTAGAATGTGCCAAGTCTTTTATGGTGCAGAAACAAGCGCAAAAAGGCTGAAGCACGAAAAGCACTGATGTTTTCTCTTTTACTTCGCACGTTTCATGTCGAAAATGTCATTCGAATAAAATCTTTCGGCGCACATTCTTTTAGATAACCACTGAATATACTTCTGGCGAATTCCATTCAAGTGAATTATCTATATTCGTCGGTTAATCAAATTTCGATTCTTCCCAAACTGAAGTTGCGAAAGTGCAATTAAGGCAAGATGACGATATTAGAATTTCTTTTAGAAAGATTATTATCAGTGATTTTATTGGTTCAATTTGATTTTGTGGAGTCCTTGACGAGATTTGACTGCTGTTTCATATCTTCTTTAAAAAGTTTCTGAAAGAACTACTTTTGATATCCATGGATAATATTTATTTGTTGATTATGTTCTAATAACGAATTAGAATACGTAGACAGTAACGAGGTATAATTTCTTTTATACCAATTTTATAATGTTCCTGAAAGAACTAGTCTTGATATCCTTGGATAATAATTGTTTGTTGATTATGTTCCAATAACGAATTAGAATACACAGGTGTAAGACAAACATTTATCAAATCTTTCATTTGAAACAGCGTTCCAAAACAATATATATAGATTATTTTTAATTCATTTTTTATAGAATTTTAAATGATTAAAAATAGTACAAAATATTTTTTGTATAAAAATATTCTTTTTCTCTTTGCCTATGATTTTCCTTTGCCCATCTTAAAAAGCTTCAAGTCTTGTACGAAAATTTGTTGAATTTTTCTTGGAATTTTCCGAATATTAAACCGCACAACTCTTATAATTTCTAGATAGAGGTGCATCCACTGATTGAAATAATTTGAACATTGTTTTTTAAAGAAATGTTTTGCTTTATAATGTTTACTGCAAGTTGATAATCATCTTGTGCAAGTTTATAATCATATGGTGAAAATTTTATATCAAAACTTATTTTCTTTCCTTAAAAAAATTCTTGTTCCATTAATTTTAAATTTTAGCATTTGGAAAAAGGAAAATCGTTACACTAAAAATCTAATATTTCCTTTTGTTTATTAAATTTTATTAAAGAATATTACTTTCCTGTCGCCATTTAGAAGGAAACTTGTGCCTCATTTTAAAGCCAATAATGATTACTCAAGTGATTCAAAAAGTAAACATTTCCACTCGACTAAGTATACATACTTGTGTTAATTCTTTCATAGCATGTCCCAAACGATTTTATCAGCCATCGTAAACCAAAGTATAGTCAAATTTGACCTTATAATAAATACACTCTGCCTCTGAAGCGTAAACATTCCATGCAGCTGATACATACCAGCAAGCTTCCTGTAAGTGAGCCAGCTACAAAAAAATATAGCAACCATTTTGTTTAATCCCTTCCTTAGTTTACCGCCAAAAGCCTTGGGTTATAAATCCTCCGCACTAATTCCAAGCTTTTAAATTATTCTAAAATCGGCAGGATGAAGAATGCTTATAATGTAAACTTAAGCACCAAGTTTCGATGAAGGGGTCTTTTAAACGAACCTACGATCCTGGGCTTTCATTTTCTGCATCAACTGTTCCGTCTTAGAATTAAAAGTCATTTTATTTTACGAGGATTTTCGGTTTACAGAACAGTCATTTCCATTAATGATAGAGAAGTTTGTTTTAAAGATACGTGTGTTTAGGTCTTTGATTTATTTAATAGAATCATTTTCATAGATGGTTAGCTTCGGTGGCGAGATGTCTTGGATAGAAATTATTTTCTGGAGATAGATGAAATCGCCATCCGAACTTTGTTGATGGAATGGATTTGAATGAATTAAATACAAACAATTATGGCTTTATGTTGCAACTATTTTCGTGTGATGTGTCTATTCTTAGAAAGTTTATACTTCTTATTCCTCAAAATTGCAAACGCAATGGTGGTGCCTAGCTCATGCATAAATCCATTACATTTATTTATAATAAAACGTAAATTGATTTTTCTAAAGCGTTCACAAATTACGGCAGTTTAAATTAATTGCGATTCTATAGGATATATGATAGAATTATTGTATAAAAATCACTAAAAATATTTTATATCAATTTTTTTAATAATAATTTCTTATTAATTTAAACTAAAAATTATTTATTTCATAATCATTCTGTACTATTGATTCTCATTTTCAGTTTAAAATAAAATAAAATGAAAGAAATAAAACAGTTGAAATTACAGTTGAATTATTTTAAATTATTTATACTACCAAATTATTATTCCTTTTTACAAAGTGTTTTTATTTTTTATTTTATCCTAATATTCATCTTGTTTCTCAAATAATAAAAGTACCCAATAAAAATTAATTCCAATGATAGATTTGTATAATAACGAGCATTGCATGTTTTAACCATAACAGCATATTTACGTAAAGGTTTTGCACTTGTTGAATTACGGAGTTATTAATCTAACTACTTGTTTACAGCAGCTTGGAATTGTATTAATGCATTTTTATGCTTAATAAATGAAGGTTTTAATTACAAGTAATTGAAATTCCAATAATTTGAACTGGTTCAAAATTGCAATATTTATCTGAAGCACTCGCATCGACTATCAAACATCAACTAAAAGCTTAGAGATCATAGAGTCCAAGTACCCTCACAAAGACCTCTTTCATTGGGACATCATTTAAGCTTATAATGTACGTTTTAGCATTACTTTTTGTTAACCATTTTCCATGCTACATTCCCAAATAAATGCTCGTTATTTAGTGTGGGTACTTATAGGATTTGTTTCTTTTAACCATTTCAGCTGTTTAGATTTCAAGTGTCTGTGGTTTCTATTTGATATATAAACTCTCATGTCTTTTTGATTTATTCGTCGCCATTGTTGTTATAGAAACTCATTTAATGATATTCAAATTACTGCACTTAAAAAATGCTATGTTATGTTAAAGATATTAATGTATTTGAAACGATTCATAAAATAAGCCTTGCTCCAAAAAGTTAAAAATGAATGCTTTTCAATATCATAATGACTGGATTAATTGGTGAATAATTAAAACGTCAGAGAATGCTCACTTAATACATTGAAATATTGTTCAATGCAACACGAAAATATAACAAATGGCATCTTTATTCAACTTAAACTATTAGCAAACTTGTTGAAATCGAATGAAAATAACACTGGATTAGTGTTTTGAAACGTGACATCCGTTTGTTACACTTTAACAACCACCAACAATCGTACATGATCAGAACAAGCATTTTGAATGAGTAAATATAAAGCAGGTAAACTAAACACATCCTGTTGTTTATCTTCAGTTGAGCTCAAAAACGTGATTGTATCCTTTGTAATTGTTTTAGTCGATAAATGGACCAAAACAGTTTAGAATCAGTACATCGTTTAAAAGATGAGTGAAAACTTAAGGCTCGAATTGATAAGATAATTTTATTGAATTAGGAGTAAAAAAAGACAAAATAAAGGGTTTGATTTTACAAATAATTGTAAGGGAAGTTAAATTTTATCATGCTCGATTTACTTTTCCCATTAACTGACTTTAATTGTAATTGCATGAAGCTCTTCATTATGGTGTCAAGGACTTTTCAAGTTTTGGTATACTTTCACATTTAAAAAGATTTTTTTTGTAGTATTTTAAGGCATTTAGATTAATTTATTGAAATACCCTTTTGCTGTTACGTTGATTCCTTTGGGAAGATTACCTATTGCAATGGTTCTCATGACAAGACACGAGGGAAATTTCTCCTGTTCCAAACCAGGCATAGTGCCTAGAACCCCAAACCACCCTTCGTTATAAAGTTTATATTTATTAATATGCGTATAATGCTTTGCCTATGTTATCTTGTGAACAGAATAACTAGAGTAGTTTAGATTTTAATTAGATTGAAATTGGGTTTGAAATTTTGATTTTGCTTTCTTAATAGCATTTCATCTTGCCGGGATGATTTTTTTTTTTTTTTTGGTTTGCCACCTAATGCAAGCTTATTTTGTAAACGTGTGTGCGATCAACTTTGGTATTATTGTGTAAAATAATATTTCCTTTATAATCACAAAATAAATAAATAAAAATTATTTCATTTGAATAAGTGCATTTTAAAGCTATTTAAGGATTGTATCATTTCTGAAGCCAAATACAAATATAACAATTTGATATAAATATATTAACTTAGCATTTTCTTTTTATTCTAAAAACTAAGTTTATGAGGTAACAAGATTATTTGCCCATAGATGTAGGCCTGACATATTTCTTTGTTTAAGGTTTTGGTTCTTTTCTTTTTAAAACAGATCCAAATTTAGACAGTTCGAAACAATGTATTAATTGCCCGTTTCCTTTCCCACTTTGATTTTCAAGAATTGTTTTGAGATTGCATCTTTTAGGATGCATCTTTTGATGACCAAATCAGTTGCTACATTATTTGCAATCCACTTATCGATTCGATGACAGTACTGACCTTTCCCAAACAATGCGAAATTTCACACATTAGAATCATAACATCAACTCTAAATGCTCAATAATGGCATCAAAAATACCGTTATTCAGTGGATATCGGGGCCAGCAAGATCCTCTGTCGAACACCGGATGGAAAGAACAATAACGGCCTTGCTAATAGGTCACCAAGGCATGACCCAGCACCCCCCGAAGTAGATACAACATTAAATATCTGCCATCTTTCTCAAAAACCGGACGTTTCTTGAGTTCCCCTGAGTTTCCGGCCTTCGTGGGGCTAACGGCCACGCTAGATGGAACCCCAAATGGTCTTTCCGCCCCTGCATCTTCTTCCCGCGCAAACAGGAGACACGGTCAATTGATAGAACAAAAGCTCCTGGAAGGCTTTCTCACGGACAAAAATGAGATCTTCATTCCTTCTTGGAGATGCTGTAACGAATAGATGACCAATCACGGCCTAGCTTCGGGCGAAAAAGCTCTCGGCTCGTTCATCATTTGACTACCGAAAATTGGTCCATTTTCTTCCATGAATATTATTTTGGATTGGAGACGGCATTTTTAGTTGCGTCGCGTCTTGTGTTTTGTTTTAGTGTGGAAAGTGTCTTTGTGCATTATGGATGTTGTGCTCGCGCGTTTGTGCAATTTGGTGAGGATACTCAATATTTCGGCAGGTTGGTTTTAAATTTTTATTTGGATTAATATGAAAAGAATTTCATCTTGTGGTAAATTATTAATTAACATAATGTGAGATTAAAAAAAATGTGTTATTAGTAAGATTTTAGTCAAAAGAGTTTTCTAGTTCTTTATTTTATTTATCTGTTTAATTAAATTTAATTTTTAATTCCTTTATTTGTCTTATTATTGCAGCATGATTAATAGTAACTATGTATACAAAAAAAAAAAAAAAAAAAAAAACCCGAATTATTATAAATTTCGGTTTGAGAGAATGTTAAAAATGAAACATTCGCGCGTGAACATTCGTGGATCATTTGCGAATGATGTTAAATTTAGTTTTTTCATTTTACAGCACTAATAGAGTGTGAAATTATTCTGAAATAGATTCAGTTTTTATCTTTTTAAGTGATATTGTTGTTTATTATTGTGATGCATTAGAAAACATTATACACAAACACATTACATTTTTAAACAAAAATTTAAACTTATAAATAGTTAAAAAACTTACTTAGAGTTATTAATCCGAAGGTGCAGAATTTAAGGAAAATATAAATAAAATATTCTAAAAATTAATATTCATTATATATTCAAAAATTTAATTATTTTTGTTTATAATGACTGTATACGATAGTTAAGTTAAAGTTATAATAAAACTAATAAAAAAATCTTGTAACAGCACTAATAAAGTGAAATTATTCTAAACTATATATTCAGTTTTTATCTTTTTACCTGATATTGGTTTTATTTTATATATATATATTAGAAAAAAATACATACTGACTTATTTTAACCATTTAACAATTTGTGTTTGTAAAAATTATATACAATTGTTAAACTATTAAAGTAAAAAACTTAAATTTTCAAAAAATGTGTCAGAAATAAAAAACTTAAATTTTCAAAAAATGTGTCAGAAATAAAGTGTAGAAAGTTTCTAAAAAACTATTCAGTTTTTGTCTTTTTAAGTTATACTTTTGTTTATTTAATGAAATAGAAAAAAAATTATACTGACACATTTTAACAATTTAACGATTTTTATTTATGAAAACTATATATGACTGTCAAAACAAAATCTTCTTCTTTTTCTTCAACCGATTTTTCTCATAATAACGTCGATTGAAGAGATAAAAATACCCAATAACGATGCATAATCTATCAAATTATTTAAATATCTTATAATAAGTATTTCAACATCTGTATTCCCTTTTCACGATTTTGAAATATCAACAAGCATTAGTTTTTATTTTGTCAAAGTATACACATTCATGTTTCCGTTATTAAATAAGACATTTAATTAAGAATTTCATTTTATTATGAATGTATCTGAAAATATGTATCGTTTGCGAAATATTTCCTGTCTCATATTTGTAAAAAAAAGTGGCCTGAAGCTCTTCAGAGAATTATGAAATTTACTGTCGTTATGTAATTTAATTACTGTTTATCGAAAATATTTGTACACGATTTATTGAATTTAGTTGTATTCTTTTCATTTTGTTTATTTATGTGTTTGTTGGATAAATAAACAAAGTTATGTAATAATTAAATTAATGCTATGCATTAATTTGTTTTAGAATGTTTCTTAATCTGTTTTGAATGTGATATTTTCTACATCATATTAATGTGTTTTTTTTTTCCTTTGCAGGTAAGGAACCGGATTTTTATTTATATTTTGCTTAAATTCTGCACCTTCGGATTAATAATTCTAAGTAAGTTTTTAAATTATTTATGCGTTTAAATTTTTGTTTAAAAATGTAATGTGTTTGTCTTATTACTGAAATAATTGAACAGGGGATAATACAAATTTAATATCTACACCAGTTCATTCTTTTATTTGTCTACTGTTGGAGGGGGGTTGAATCTATATAACCTTTAAAATCTTTAGTGTACAAAAGAAGAAAAAAACATTACAATGCCGCAACATACCAGGCGTGAAATTAGTGTACGCGTAATTAGGTCTGATGTAATTATGCGTGACTACGAGCGTTAGGGTTATTGAAGAAATTGTAATTCTGATTATGTAATATAAAAAATAATTTGACATTTTAAAGTGTTATAAGAATTAGTAAAAGTTTAATTTTATGAAATTATACTAATTATAGCTGATTTTATGTGTATGTATAATTATAGCTAATATATTTGGATTCCACACCTTACCGTACAAAAGGAAAAGAAAGTACAAAATATATATATTTATTACATTGCTGCAATATAAGAGGCGTGAAATTAGTTGACATGCGTAATTATGCATATCATGTGACTATGATCGCATGTGATTATGTATTTATGGTATGTGATTATGTAATTATATTAATTATATCTGATATCCTTACAATGCATAATCCATACACATCTTATTATTAAAAAAAAAGCGTTTATAAACTGCCGCAACGTAAGAGGCGGCAAATTAGTTGACATGCATCATTATGCATATCATGTGAATAAGAGCGTCACGATAATTGCAGAACTGTATATGTAATTAAAAACAATAATTTGATATTTTAAAAGAGTTATAAAATTTGTAAAAATGTAAATGCAATTTTATGTATTTATAGCCACTGCTCTGTGTATCTATGATTATAACCGATGTTAATCATTTTAAACTCATAATTGCTGATTTGGTTAAAAACAGAGCATACCTATGATATTTTTGTGAATTCCTCAACTACAAATCGTGAATTTCCCTTTAATTCTGTGACATGGATCTCATTTAGCATTGTTTGCCTTTCGAAAAATAAGTGTTCTTTTTCTTGATTTGTAATGGCCGCAGTAATACAGTCAGTAAAGAAATATTTAATCAAGTAAGATATATTTCAACTAAAGCTTTTTTTAAATTAATTCTAAGGTGTTTTCTCAAAAAAAAAATATTATTTCTTTATAACGAATCCATTGTAAACACATTGAAGTTATTTCAATTTGGACTTGCAATAATGACACCCTAATTCAGAAATGAGTGGTTGGTTCCCGACTATCCAGACATACCTAAAAATTATTTTTATTTTGCTATACATCAAATAGAAGCTTCTTACAAACGAATCTTTTAGCAAACAAAATTTCACTCGGTGATGACCCCTCCTTAATAATTTAAATAGCCCCCACACAACCGAAGATTCCATTCCCCAAAGAAAGATCCCAGAAACGAGGGCCATAAAGTACCGGTTTATTCCTACTATAAAAATATGTACATAAAATAAATACAGGGAAAGCACGTAAATTCATTTTAAGTGGCAACATCGATAAGGAAAAAGCAACTACAAAATAAAAAGGGCAATGATTAACCTTGACTTTATGAGAGGAACTACAGGATGGAAAGGAGGGGGGGGGGGTCATCTGTAGCAGATCCTAATAGCTATGTAGCTTATCCAACTGCTTGTGGTTAGAAAGTAGCAGAGGAGATTAGATTTGTAAAGGAAGAAGGAGGAAAAAAAGTCTATTTGTCCTGTTTGATGAGGATGAGTTATTAAAGCCTGGATAAATGAACGCTAATCGTCAAGGAGTCGAGATGAATTAAAGTGGAAATGTTGATTGGTAAAAACATTTATACGTCCACCAATCAGCTTTAATGTTGTCTTTTGGTTAAACCGTTGGTTTTTGGGTTTGAATACCGCATTCTTTTGGATTTGAGATTTCAGTTTAAATGAAGATGAACAATAGGAGCTTTAGAGTAAAACAAATTGCAAGGAATTATTTGTTTGACCGTTTCATAGACATTGATTAATCTGTTTGTGGATCTTTATCAATAAAAATTGTTCTACTGTTTTCTAATTTCAATAATTTTAAAATTAAATTTTGTTGAATTAAAAATGTTAAGTATGGAAAAATTAAAAAAAAATTTCAATAAAAATTGTTTTACTCTTTTCTAATTTCAATAATTTCTAAAATTAAATTTTGTTGAATAAAAATGTAGAATTACAACTAATTTTTACTTGACCATTTGTTTGCCACTGTCGCAAAATGAATAAAAATTTAATATTTTTTTCAAAACAAAATTTTTTATCAGTGCTCTGTTAAACTTTTACTTTGTCTTCAGTTTTTTTTTTTATTTTTTTTTTTTTACTTATTCATTATTATTATTATTTGGTTTCTAATTGTAGTGTATTGAAATTTATGGTAAATATTCTTTGTTATTCCCAGCCATAAATATACAACATGGAATTACTTTTCTTCGAATTTCTTTCTATTCTGAATGAATTCATTACTGATTGTGTGTGACAGTAACATTTAAAAAGTAAAAAAACCGAAAGCAAGGTAATCATCTGCATTTTTTACCCCTTTCTTTTAAGGATTTATTTCTGTACATGACATTAAAATGCGTTGTAATTTATGTTATTTTTGTAATTCTCAGCCCTAAATATATAACATGAATTACTTATCTTTAAATTCCTATAAATTCATAGCTTATAGTGTGTGATAATGACATTTGGAGAGTAAAAGATCAGAAAGAAAAGTAATCATCTGCTTTCTTTACCCGTTCCTTTCAAGGATTTATTTCTGTACATGACACTGAGCCTCTGATCCAAAATTTTTGTCTTCATCTCCTCTTTTGCAATATCATGCGAGCGCTGTTATTCGGTGGGGGGAAAAAATACAATAAAACAACAGACGGGAGTAAGAAAAAAAA
Organism: Argiope trifasciata; assembly: GCA_026543055.1. Classification (NCBI taxonomy): domain Eukaryota; kingdom Metazoa; phylum Arthropoda; class Arachnida; order Araneae; family Araneidae; genus Argiope; species Argiope trifasciata. The sequence continues at coordinate 984,153 of JAPMOQ010010593.1, read as the reverse complement.
AATTCGATGACTTATTCTATTCTGTAGGACGCATTCGATAACAGTTGAGCGTCCAATCCCTTGCCAGAATGATTCTTCTAAAGGCGATTAACAGGAGACAAAAGAATATAGCGTAGCCGATCGTGAGATCTAAAACCCGGACTTATACGGGATTGAGGTCCGTCTAAATGTCCGGGCAGAAGGTGCCAAACGGCTTTACTTAGTCGCTTGGTGCCGGATAAATTCTCTTCTGTTGTTGACATCAACGACCGGGATGTTTGGACAGATTCATTTGCCAGGAGATGGGGGACAGCCATTTTATGAGCATTACCTTTATAAGAAAGAAAGGGAACAGGGATTGTGTTGGATATTTCCCATTCCCTTTTGGATAAAAATTGTGAGAGACATTAGCTATTGCATCTACATTGGGGTTGTTTTGCTTATTTTGCTAAAATAGAAATTAATTTTGGTGTTATCTTCTACAATTTATTACGAATTTCTCTTAGAAAAGGCTCTATTACTAATTTTTAAATTTTTAGTATATGTAGTATAGTAATCTTCAAAGAATTGGGAATTCGAGATTTTGGCCAATCTCCACGTTTTAGATTTTTTAAAAAAGAATGCTTCCAGATTGAGAGATACTGTCTTTAAGCTAAATTTGTAGATTTATATCAAATTTTGTGTAAATTTCGTTTAGAGGAAGGCTTCTGTCCGGTTTTCGAATATAAATTAACATGATAATTACTAAACGAAGAGCTAGAACCATAAAATTCATTACATACATCTTACATTTATAGCGTAGACACTTTTCAGATTTTCAATTAAATCCAATGAGCAATTGGACATCTTTCAGAAACATATAAATGTGATAACTGAAAAAAATGTAGTGATTTAAATTTATCAAATTTGGCATATGATTTTTTGACAACAACAAGTATTATGTTAATTCTGTTTTTCATTCGATTGAGAAAAAAGCATTAAAAGCACAGATTCAATTTTTGGATACTTAGACTTGGCACATGCTAAAGTATAATCGCCATATAACTGGCCAAGCATGATACGATAGATTCAGTAAAAATGCTTAATTCCCACCAAAGGTTAATATTTCGTAATTTTTTCAATCCAAAGCCATGCTAGGCATTCTCTTACGTAACACTTTTATTAGAGAGTAACCGAGAAAGTTTTAGTAATACTTCCTCCTGTTTATTATTGTTAAGTTAAAACTTTATTTTTATGACAATTATTTTTCTGTCGCTCATAGGTGAAATAGTAAAGACCCGATTATATTAGTCTCTCTAAATAAAGTTACGTGCTTCATTAAATTTAGTTTTTTCATAGTAAACATTGTAATGTTCAGTACAATTATATTTATTCCAGTATCAATCCTCATATTAATAAGCTTTCTGTAATAATTATTTAAACAAAAAAGTACTTAATATTAACATAAAATGTTAATTTCAGAAACAATAAATAATTTTAATTTGCCTGACTGAGCATTTCCATTTTTTTTATGGAAATGCTCAGTTAAGTGATCCATTTTTGCTCAGTTGCAATTTCCAACGAACTTCTGAAAGATTTTTCTAGCAAAAAAATTAAATCTAATCTAGTAATTTTTTTTCCAGAATTATAATTTGTAACCCACTGACTAATTTAATTAAGTTCTTGCATTTTACATTCAACTATGTTAATATATTTTTTTAAAAATAAAAATGTCCCACTCATTTCCTTTTTAAGCTACCATGCTGTTCTTCTAGATTTCTTAATCAATATTTTTTTTTTGCCTACCCATTATTCAAATTTGTTTCTCTCGACTTCTTTACATCTTCTTCACTTCTGGGCTTCATTACACCCGCACTTCCAGGCTCCAAAGGGGGGTCACCGGAACATCTAATCAGTAGCATCCCTGGATCGTCTGGCACTAATAAACCGTCGCAACCTGCGCGCGAGCCTTAATTAAGAGGTTTGCGAGCGTTGAAATCCTCACATTGAGCAGCGCAACCGTAGGGCGACTCATAAAGTTGGCGCTCCCAATTAAACACGAAAGATATTGCAAATATATAAAGGATGGCGCAGGAAACAGACCCTGGTGTTCCTTGGTGCCCCCAGAAGGGTTGAGATCCGTTGCGTCAGCACGCGAAGGGTGGTTCCTGGCTGCAATTAGCTCTGCTCCCTTGAACCGGACTTCCCCAAGTTGGTGGTTGTTCCTCGCTCCATTGCATCTTCTTGGCGCACATTCTCCCACCCCCACAGGTGGGTACTTTACCCTCTCTCTCGCTCTCTGGACGAATGCCCTCAGGTAGAACCCCACGCTATTTATCATACATCTCGCCGCAACATTTTAGATTTATGTTGTTGATAGGAATCGTGGATGGCTCTGCCGTTTTGGGAAGTGCCTGAGGCAGAGGTTCATTATGGCCTTCATTGTTTCCGAGGAAGGAGAAACCTTCGTTTCCGTTCGAAAATTTCGTATAAAAGCGGATTTCGCTCATTTTTGGATCGTGTTACTAGGGTAGGGCGAGGTTCCGTTTTTTTTCGAAAAGAATAAGAGGAATTTGTCGGAAAAGGGCTATTAATTTCTTCCGGTATCCCGTGCTGCTTTTAATCGTTTGTCGGAAATGGGATAATATAGTTCATTCTCTTTGTGATGTGACGTTTTGAATTGCGGTTGCTGCGATTCAAAATAATTCTTTACATTTCTTTTTTTAGAATTGTAAATGGCGGGATATAACTGTGAAAGGTCGTGGTATTTGTATTGTATTTTGCAATTTCGGTCACAAACGGTGGTAGGGTACGGACAAGTGGGACAACAAATTGCTGACATATCCATGTGAAAGTTAATGTCAGCGAAATAAGAATTATTAACAGAGGGAAATGTGGTTTCGGTTTAAAGAAGACTAGCATTTCCTTTTTCTTTATATTGATATTTATGTTTTCATTAATTACGGAATTTCTGTTAGAATGAACATCAATGGTTGCTTTCTCTTTTAATTCGTGATATTATAGCTTTTCTGTGCTGCTTTGAGTGTATGGTATTTCATTCATTCTTTTTGCAAAGTACTTTATACCTACTGCAATGCTTTACGATTTTTTCTCAAAATTCTATTGACTGATGTAGCTTTTCCTCAATGTAATATGGTAGAAGGACGAGGCTCTTTATAACTTTATGAGGTAGATCAGTAGAAAGACTAGGCCTTTTATAGCAACATTATGAGATAGATGAAAATAATAGACGAGTTTTAGGGAATAGTTATTCAATTATTTTCCAATTTCCTCATTTCACAAGACAAAACAAATACGAACACGAAAATACATGATATTCATTCAGAATACAATCTAATAATGACCCACCCACGAAAAGCAGGATCATGGAAAATATATCTTGAATGTTAATAAAGTAACGCCTTCTGATCTATCAAAAGGGAAGGTCGTAGGGTTATGAACCGCTACATTAGTTTTAAAATAGAATATTTAATGTAACTTTACTTCCCGATAAATATTATATATTTTTAGCATTAAGGGGTTGACGGCTTTATTCATTAAAAAAAAAAATAGCGAGCTTTTTTTTTTGCTGTTTAAGAAGCAGGTGAAACGGATTACATTTTTAAATTATAAAATCCAATGCAGATAGACAATTTCAAAATGAACTGCAAACTTCTGATAAACCCATTTTTGCCACTATCTAAGAAATTAAATAGCTGAATTCCAACTCCATCTTGCGATTTAAGACTGGAAAACAAAATAAAAAATATTAATGAAACAGTTTTTAATAAAAATTTGCTGTGGTTTAAAGTTTTCGGTGGCATCTATAAGTTTGATACTGATTACTGACCTAAAAGATCTTTTTTAACACATGGTAAGAAAATATAGTTTGTACACCTACCTTTTGAGAAGATATCATTGTCCTGGCCCATATCTTTTCTTAGGAACGAAAACAATTAATGAATAAAGATTACTCAACTAAAAAATAAATGCGTGAACTTGCTTCTTGTATTGATTCCCAAGTCAAGGTTGCGTTAAATAATAGGAGGTATTTTCAGAGGGTACAGTAATTGCTCTTCATTTTCGAGCTATACATTTTGTAATCCTAGTATTGTAAAAGATCGCATTGCGCAACGTTTATTCTTATGCTAATTATCGTTTGGAGAAGCTTATGTGATTCTCCAGAACTTGCTAGTAGATGATTGTAACTTAAGAACGTTGTTTGTATGGCTTAACCTTACCAATTAGTTTGACTTTTAAGCATCTGCAGTTCAGACTTTTAATTGGTAGCATTCAAAAATGGAAATCATTTAGCTAATCCAACGAACATGGTATATTCATACATGAGAAGGGATTGGTTAGAGGATGATAGATGAGAAATAATTGGTTCAGCAAAGAGAATAGAATGACTATTAGCAAAGTATAAATTTAAAGGCATGCTTGAAATATATTGTTTAGAAAGTAAGAAGAAAACTATGATTTTGTAGTTAAATTCTTTTTTTTTTTTTTTTTTTTGTTAATATTTATTACATGTTAATTGGAACAAAAATTTGTTTCATATACAATAAATAAACAAGTAAATAAAGTAAAATTATATTGATAAAATAAAATAAAATTTGAAAAAATTGAAATTGGATATCAGTGAAAATAAAATTCTTTTTTGAACAAAACTTATGATTTTAAATTTTATAAAAGATAATCTAAATAAAAAGATAATAAAAAATTGCTGCAATATATATATCTGTATTTTCGTTTCAAATATTTGATATAAATCCAATGATTTTATATGGACCTACATTCTTATTTAATTCAGAATTCATATTACAAATGAATTTCTGAAACCTTTCTGCTTTGTTGTGGTTTACGAATCGTTAATTCTTTAATAATTTTCGGAATCCTAATATTAATTATAAATCTTTAAGAATCATCGGATTTTCCAAATCCTACAATAATCTGTGTGAAAAAACAGATTTATACCATCAGAACATTTTTTAAAAATTTTAATTCTTGATAGAAAATCTGAAGAAATATTCTATTTTATTTCACTTATATTCTAAAATCTATTCTTTTCTAACTTTTTGCCTGTTGAGCTTTTTTACTTCATAAAAAAATGAAACGGTGAGAAAAAAATTGCCTGATTTTTAAACATGACGAAATTGAAATCTTGGGAGTCATAATATTAATGATGAAACTTTAAGAATCGACATTCATTTATCAATTTCTAGCTTCTCTAATTAAAAACAAAATTCATGATAGGAAATTTTAAGAAATGCTCTACCATGTTTTACTGTAAAAGAATATTTCACTTAAATTTTTCAGTCAATTCTGTGATAATTTCTCGATTGTTGAGCTTTTTTCGCTTTTAAAAAGTAATGAATTAGCGGAGGGGAAAAAAAAATCGTCTGATATTTAAATATGATGAAACTGAAAGAAGTTTCCTTTGCAGCTGTTTTGAGGTTACTTTTCCTACATAAAAGGAGCCTAAAGCATCAAGTTGAGATGCAGTAAAGCGGAATGCCACTGATGTCATTCACAAGGTTGAACTGCATGAAGTTCTTGAGTAGCTTTACTACAGATCTGAACTATGCTGACAGTTCAATGGTGACGCAGTACTTTTAGTCAGTTATAGATGACTGGTTTTTCACCTGTCATGGCAAACCATTTTCATTCTTTGTGATTGATTTTTTTTATTTGAAACTTTTGTTATGATAATGTTTATGCGCCACAAGTAATGTCGCTACGTAAAACGAAACATTATTAGCATATGTATTCTGGGGATGTGTGTATAATTAATACTTGTCAACTTCAAGCAATTCTTATAATGGAGTTACTAACATTTTTATTCGTTTATCGTCTTTTTCTTGATTTTTTTTCTCCTCTTTCTGTATGCGAGAAAGAGGGGACATGGCTTCATTTCGTTCTAGAATGTATTTAAAAAAAAAAAAAAAAAAAAAAAAAAACAGAATTTACGCGGAATTTGAAAATGCATGTTTTCTTCTTTTTTCCAAAAAAAAGAAAAATGGATTTGACATAAATAGGGAAAAAATCTTAACAGAAGGGTTTTAATTCTCCCCGAGCTTAAAAATGAATAAGAGAAAACAAGATTACCTACTGTTCTTCGTAAATCAAAGAATCTTATTCTTAATTCGTTAATCTCTTCTGATTGGGTATTAGGAAAAAACAGAATATCCGTTTCTAGAATTCAATCCACACCTGAATGTTACATAGCTTACTCATAGTTTATATCGCCAGAAGCTGTTAAATTGAGCTGTTTAAGCTGCATAATGTTTCACATGGAAATGTGTGGAAAGTTTAATACATGATAACTGCTTTTCTAAATCGTAATATTAGACAACTTGCAGAATATGGCTCTTTCTTCAAATAAAACTCTAATAAGGCTTTGTTTGCCTACTGAAATCCAGAATTACTGACAAATTATATATTTTTATAAACACGTATTTTAATCTGCAAAGTACTTATATTGTGCTGTTGATTTGATGTCTTTGTCTATTAATTCTAACTGTCCTGCTATTATATCCGCGTGATTATTAACAATGTTGAACAGTTCCATCTTGGAGAGCTATCATCTTATATGACACTTCATCTAAGAGCTATTTGTTACACTATAGTTGTTGCAGTGCTTCAGATATGGGCATCTGTCCTAGTGTAATGGTGATTGGGTTGTTGTAGGACACAAATGGTCCTCTGTGATTGATGTTGGATGTTTCTGTCTGATAAATGGCACCAAATAAGTGTGACATCAAATCTATGGGATCCATTAATAAACACTTCGGCGCATGGCAAATCAGATATTTCTCAAGTATTTGATAACAAAATTATAAACTTATTTTAGACAGTAAACTTTATTAATGTAATCCAACAATCCCGTTTCAATAAATTTAGATTTTAATAGCTCTTGAGGAAATTTTGACGCCAATTATGAGAAAGTATCTCAATATTTCCCAGTAACTTCCATAACCTTTTGCTTTTTATATAATTCAACAATCACTGGTTGCCATCTATCATCATATATATCTTTGCTGATTAATTATTATTATTATGTGAGTACATGTTGTTTTGGTTTGAGGTTTTTGAAGTCTCAAAATGCGTAGGCTACAAATTGACTTTTGAGGCATTAATTTTTCAGTTTTAGGGTTATTAGAAAATAATGCAGAAGGTTGTCACATATGGCCGGTTTTCTAAATTATTCATTCTTTGAATTCTTACTAATCGACTTAATTAATTTAAGTCAGTAACCATTTAAACAGATTTGAAACAATCACAAGACTATCAGAATAAGCATGGGTCGATATTTAGAGAAAAAAAAACGATGATTTTTTTCCATGTCAAAATCGATCCAGCTCCAAAGGTATGTTTGTCAGGTAGAAAAATTGAAGCTAAATTTAAAAGAATATATATACAATAGAGAGAGAGAGATGGGGGTATAAAGTTTCGTGATTGTTTCAAATCGGTTTAAACTGGTTAATGACTTAAATTAGCTAAGATAAATAATGACTTAGTAATATTTTGACATAATGGCTTAAAATTTGAGATTGTAGATTTCATTTTCTTTCTATTATCATTATTTTCCTGTCAACAAGATTTTCTATAATAGCATCTGCGCTAAAAGTATTGAGGATAATTTTTTCTGTTTTGTATCAATTAAAATTGTATGTGAACTATAAGATAGTTTGTCTAAAACACATCTTAACTTTAGTTAAAATTATTTATTTATGTAGATTTACTAATATTTATTTTGTTTTCTGTTGTATTTTTTTCGATTCAATTATGTTGTTGTTCAGCAATTTTAGAACTAATGATAATTCAAAAATATAAATTCAAATTGTGTCCAATTACTTTTTGTGTGTGTGTGTGTGTGTGTGTGCAAATCTTTACTAGCAATTACCGAATAATCAATTACGACTTATTATTTTTCAGAAAATCTCCTTTTAATAAATTTAAAAGCTTCCATATATAAAATTTTTCCAATTCTTGTTAAATTTTTTCTTAAGCCTAAAACTAATTACTGTTCCTCGAGAGCGCATTATATAAAAATTCTTTTTCTACCATTTTTCTCTATTGGGGAAAAAAAATCATTTTTACAAATGCATATTAAAGATTTAAATTAGAAACCAGTTTTGTTCTTTCCGGTAACGATAAAAAAATAACGACAGAAAAAAAACCGAAGAAGATATTCGTAAAGCCTTATTAGAAAACATTTTTTAAAACTGAACTCTCAATACATTTCTCATTCGGGACATTCGTTAGAGCTCAAATCCGTTGCCGCAAGTGATTCCCAATTAGAGGTTGTTTTTATCTTTTACACGGTCATTAGGAGAATTTAATTTCCAATTAAAATATTGACTTTCCGTGGAAAAGTCTTTTAACTTGCTGTTATCAGAAGTAATGTGTGGGGGAAAGGGATTCTACAGTTGCAAAGGCAATGATGATATTCAACTACAACAGAAGATGAATTATAATTATTCGTACGAAAAAAGATGGAATGAGAGAAAAAAATCTTTTTTCCCCCTTCTTTCTTTTGTCTAAATGGAGTATAACGAGTCAGGAGAAAATGTTTGTTATTAAAACTTTTTCTTTTTTCAAGCTACATAATTACGAGTCTAATTTTTTATTTCTTAAAAAAAATCGCTTAATGATTTTTTTTTTCTTTCTTTTCATTTTTTAACTTTGAAATAAACATTGCCTTGAACTTTTTTAGTATTTTTTGCAGATAAACGAAAAACTTGATTTGGAACTTGACCTCTGAAATCATTAAGATATTATCGTTTGTAAAAATTGATATTAATTTGGATATCGATTGCATAAAAAAAATAACAAAGAAATGAAAATAGTTTAACTGAAAATGCAAAACGAATTTATGTAATGTAGATTTCTTTTTATGTATGTGTATATGTTGTGCATGTTTCTTGATACATAGCATATTTATTTGTTGGTTTATTTATTAAACTGTAACTGTTTCCTTTGAGTTTGCAATAAAATTTTGATACCAAACAATAATTAATGTTGCGGTATTTTATAACTAAAATAAATTTCTTCATTAACTTTGGAGCTGGTATTTATTATTTATACTTGTTATTTTTTTAATTGTATTAATTTTCTCATAATAAATTAAATTAAATAATTTAAATAAAATAAAATATTGAAATGCCGATTTTACTTACCTATCTGAAATGCTAATTCTATGCTATTTTTGAAAATCGTAATAATATTTTTAAATTATGCTTTAAATAATTTAAATGAACTTATATTATTTATGAGAAAAAAATACAATTAAGAACATTTTTTTTGTTGCTGCTTATCTTAAAAATAGCATAATTTGTCAGCGATGCTTAGTCTAACAGGTGACTAAAAATTAGTTTTATTCAAAAAAAATCCAATTAATTTTTCAATTCCAGAAGTAATAAAACGTTTAAATGATTTATTGTGTTAACATTTATTAGTTTAAACTCTCCAAGTCTTTTAATTCTTTTTTTTTATGTATTTGGACCTAGTTTAAAGTAACTTCTTTCAATTTTGCAATGAAACTTCCTTGAGTATTTAATTTAGGGAATAAAATAATACTAAAAAAAACCTGAACTTCAAACAGTTAGCATTTAAATTAAAAAATTACCCATACCGGAATTGATAGAAACGCGAAAGCACTCCACAACAGTTTTCGAATAGGATGTCCTTTACGGCAGGCTTCCTGTCTGTGGAATAATTAAGAATTATTTCAAATCGAACTGATGCATAAAATCCCCCTCTGTACATCCTCCTACCGACAATGGGGACCGGTGACATGCGACAACAAGTCGGTTACAGTGTTTTCCGGAAAAAGCTTTAATTTAATAACATCCGGCGTTTAAAGCAAACGACTTGCTTAGAACGACACCTGTTCGGGCACTTGGCGGGAAAAATCCTTTATTCTGGACTCGACTTTTCTCATTTGCATGTTATTGACTTCGCTGTGAATCTTCCCCAACAGAAAATGATATTCTCACCACCTTTATTAAAATAAATTTTCTTTATTTTCCTATTGGTGGGATAATTAAGACAAGCCAAAGAGATAGATGCTGACGCTTGGTTGCAGATATTCACCAGGACATCCGAGGATCTTTTGTCGCTGAAAGCATTTGAGAGGAAAATTTTCATGGACTAATAAACCTCTTTATTCTTACATTTGATAGCGACGCCAATTCTTTATCCTCAGAGTAAATGTAGCGTATTCAGAGAATAATCAAATTTAAAAACATGTGGCGCTTCATAAACTGGAGATATTGGCTCGAAGCTTCAAGGACCCAATGACTGCATTATACAGATATTCTTGTCTAGACTAACAAATGAAAACTGCAAAAAAGTGACTTTTAGTTTATTCACTGGAAGTTATTTATGGATGCATTAATTATTTTGAATGGTAACGTCGAATGGTTGTCTGAAAGAAATAGGAGAATGTTCAGATGAATTTTAGTTTAAATGGCATTGTCTTTTTTTTATAAGTGATTATGGTGTGTCATAACGTGCCGATTATATTTTGAAATATTACTTTTGTATATGGATTGTTTAAAATACATCAATAGAAACCTGGAGTTTTAGGATGACAAAAGATATGAATGCCTCCCCCTCCCCAAAGAAAGTTTCCACTCAAAAGCGAATAGTATTTATAATATAGTAATTGAGAAAAGTGCCTAGTATGTCTTTAAATATTCCAAAAATGTATGTAAAGAAATCGCTCATATAAATGTATTCTTGCGATTAACGCAAACTTTTTCTTTTCTAACAATTTCTTTTTTTTGCATAAGCATAAAGTTTATTTTAAAACTTTAGCAGTCTAAACAGTCTTTAACTAAAAACTTTAATAAATTTAAGATCATTTTATCATTGTTAGGCATTTAATGTGATTAATTCTTTCTTTATTCTCTTTAATTTATTTAATACGTATTGTAATTCAAAGCTAATAAAATATTAAAAAAAGCAAAAGGCAAAATAAATAGCTCCATCTATTGAAATTCCTTGAAATTATCGATTCCTATCAAAGTTATTAGTACTAGAAAATCGTTGCATGCATGAAACAATCAATGCATTGATTTGCAAAAGAAATTATGATTTTTAATTATTTTTTTTTGATAATTTCATAAATTGTAATGACTTTCCATTCAATGAATATTTTCCTATTCAATAATTAATACATTATTATAAACTAACGCATTTCTGAATTTAATTCTTTGAGCAAATATTTATATATGCTACTAAACATTTTTTATTTCTATTTTTTAATTAATATAGAAAAAGTGCACATATATTTGAATAAACAATAATAATAAAACTTTAAAGAATTAGAGAAAAATTAATGTTACATAAAGAAAAATCAAGTGAATTTATTTATTTTCATCTTTTATTATTAATACTATTCGTTTCAGTATCCTGAGATGATCACTTTTATTATCATTGTCTTTATAACTCTTGTCAACTTTTATTATTGCCTTTTAACTTATATCACTTTTATTATTGCCTTAGTAAAAATATTATTACTTTTATTATTAATTTTATTGCCAAATGTAAACATTTCTTCCTTACATCTTTCCTCTCATCCCTATTTTGCAGAATTAAACCTATTCTAACATGTGCGCAAAAGCTCGAATGGTTTTAGAATCCATTGCCAAGCTATACTTTACTGAACATAATTTATGTGCGTCAAAATGGAAAGTCACGGACAAAGTTAAAACATGAGTTATTGTAGTTTAATATAACATTTTTAAAATAATCATTTTTCATTTCACTTCTCTTTTACACAATCACCAGTCGAAATTCTCTCTGTTTTATTTAGAGATGTAGAAAATGTTTCAAATCCAGTAAAATACCACATCGAATACTTCTTGGAGAGTAATTTATTATCGAAGTTTTGTTCACTGTGCTTAAAGTATTTATTTTGGATGAGTGGAATACGAAGACATCTAATCAGAATATCTATATTCGTAAATTCGTTTGCATGTAAACGATAAGAACACAGAAAGAATTACGTTAGATGGAATACTAGAAAATGAAAAATCCTACTCGGATGTTAAAAGTTTATTCAAATTTTATGCATCCGATTTCATGTCGATAGCGTGTTTTCTACGTGCAGATGCAAACGATCGAAGAAGTAGAAAAAAAATTTACTTAGTGTAATTTATTCAGCACAAAATGTAGCGGATGCAGAACTGACGAAGAAAAACTAATATGAATAATTCATTAACGAACTGGAAAATTTGTCACAAAGAATTAAGGTTCTGACAGACCCAGGACCTTACATTCTGTTTTTCTACCGCTTTCACAATAAACTCGAAATCATAAAAGAACAACAACAAAAAACGAATGTACTTCTTGCTGCGTTTCTGAATTAAAATACTCTTGCATTTAGACCGATTTTGTTGCTAATGTGAACAAGGATCCTATTATAATGTATAATGTAACTTGTCTTTTGATTTTTTTTAATAATAAAAAGAATTTCTGAATTAATGCTGATATTTCACATTTTCTATGAATTTAATTACAGTTCAGGTTTAGGCTTACTACACGCTTCTTTCAGATGTAATATTTGGTTTTCTATTATATATATATGTAAACAAACTTTTTTAAGCATAGGCCAAAGAGAGTGATAATACGATTTCGAATTTTAAACTTCGCAATTTTTTCATCCCGGGAAACCAGAATTTATGTACAAACAGAAACGACGAAGCACATCGACACAAGAGGGATAAAAGGAAAACTTAATGAAAGATTTAACCCCATGATTATATACTGTGAGATTTTGATAGGGATTTCTTTACACATGTCGATTTAGGTAACAGAATTATAGGGATTTTTTAAAAGAAATTATTAGATCGACTCATTGTTATCCCTTCACTCGGAGTGTGGGAACTTGTAATAACTCAGCAATTTTACAGAGCTTTTCTTCTAATAATTGAATTTTTTTTAAAAAAAAGGTGGAATTGGATCAGGAAATAAGAGAGCATTATAGCATAAAGTTAATATGAGCTGAATTAATTAGGTTTAAGTTAATCTTAAAATATCGTCATATATATCTTGTGGATAATTTCAGTCAATTTTAATGGTTTAAAATGCTGAGAATACATTTTAATTAAAAATGTACTTTAAAAAGTATTATGTTGGTAGATTGTGTTCGATTTCGCATAAATGTAAAATAAATACCTGAACCTGAATAATGTCATTTTTGAAATGGAAAATTTACTACCAGGTTTTCATACATATTTATTAATAATCATAAAATTTTTAAGTATCAACTTTAAATTTGTCAACGGTATGCAATCGTATTTCCTCTTGAAATATTCGTTCATTTAAATACCATTACTTCGTGCCTGAAAAATTTAAAATTATAACATATTTTGTTAGTAGCTGTACTGATCAAGCTTTCAGGTACATCATAAAATGTTGAAAAGGGTAATGATTAAATAGACAGAACACGGATTCTGAATTTGGCTACGTGCCAAAAGCGAATTGACAATCTCTTGTTCACTAGAGTACTGTTTTAACCAGTGATCTAAGATAAACGATAAGACAGTGTGATTTAATTTTCAGTTTTATGCGGGGTTTTTTAGTAATTACTAAATGAAAAATTCTTCTCATTTTTTCAGTCCACTTTGTTTACATTGTATGTTCTAAGATGAGTGTTTGTATTGATGCAAAATTCAAATATATCTGGAATATGCCATCATCAGCAAGATAACTCATGATCATAGTTCTGAGTTAAGCCATAAGAGGTCACTTTATTGATTAGCCACGTAATAAATTAAGAATAATATAATGGCGCCAAAAATACCTCTAGAGGATTACGAGAACAAATTTTTTTCAAACATATTATTGCTTTTAAACATGTAAAATGGTGAGTCTAGAATTTCAAAGCATCTTAATTGTATTTTTCCAAATCATTTTTTATTTATTTGGCAGTGTTTTTTCAGCAATATTTCCGGTACTTCGTTCTAAAAGCGCCAAGAAAAAATTACCCTGCAATTTAGCGATTTCGATCGCATGTAATTCATTCATTCACAAGTTTTCATAATCCACTTGAGTATATTTTTATAATTTGGCGAGATTTTTTCTTGGTGATTCTTGTTTGCCATTAAAACTGAGATGTACCGTGTTTTCTACATTTATTAAATCTTCTAACATGAGTTGTAAAGACCTTTGAAGAGCGAGGATCTTTGAAAAGAGAAAGATAAGGGTCTGTAGCAATGGATATGCCAGGATTCTGTTAGTAATGGCATATTGAAACAAATTTGATAATTTAGCGTTCAAATTGGGCTTGTTATAGAGTTCAAACCAAGTCAATACTAGATAACAAAACTATTAGAAGATGTTAACAGAAGTAAATGAAGCTACGAAAAGCTTGGCATGGGGAAAAGATTCACCACATATATTAGTACTATAATTAAGATTATTTATTTGGTCTTAATGATGCACCTTATAACGTCTCCCGAATCTGCCAGATTGGATATCAGTATTTTTCTGAGTCGCATCTTAAACGGATAAAAAAAAAAAAAGAATATAATCTTTCTGTGACGTTATCATCTTAATTTGGTAATTTACTCAGCTAATCGAATACTCTCTAATAATAATTCTTTGATAAAAACGTATGCTTCAGTGATTTTTTTTAACAGCAACCCCACTTTTATTGTTAAAATTTACCAGCACAAATATATTCGTTGAGGTGTAGGGCTGGGTGGAGGGTATTTTCGACGACCTCCAAATTATCATGTCAGTGAGTGCACTTTATTAAATTATCTTTCTATTATCTTTTATCCCGTGTTCGATCATGATGAACAAAAGAAAAGATCAAAAACGTATTCTCTGAATAAAAGAATTTCATTAACTAAATCGAATGCCTCGTTATGCGTAAAAATTATGTGAGTGAGGGTGGTGGTGAGGTGGTCGAGAGTACTCCAGAAATATTCTTCTTCCCTGCGACATGATTAGAATTTAATTAAAAGGTGACTAACAAAAGATGTGAAAAATTATCTTTCGCTAGATATAACAATGTCCCGCAATAAAAGCTCTGACAACCTTGGTGGAAGTGCAGAAAAATGTTATAGGGGACGGAAAAGGGTGGGTGGGAGGAAGCATTAATTGTTAAGGTGCCAACAATGAGTTCTCGCATTCTCCGATACCGACTTTTGAACCTTTTTCCGGTAACACACTATGATGACAGATTAACTGAATTCTTTCTCCATTCGGAATTAGTGGTGGCAAACGTATATAGGGAAGAGCTCTTTTTACTGCTATTATTGTTGTTGGCTTTTTAATGTTTATAGTCAAGTGTAATTTTTTTATTTACAGTTATTGTTAAGAATTGATGTTAGTTTTATTTTCCCTCACTTCATTTTTAAGAAGAATGAATAAATAAAAATATTGGATTCTTTTATTCGTAGAATGTTTTATTTTGTAGAATAAATTGTGCACTCTCACTAGAGAGAATTAAATGCCGAACAGAATTTTATAATATTACTTTGTTAGTTGTGATATTAGTTTAAGTATTTTAATAATAAACTTTACTTTAGTGAAAGTATATGCCATATTTAAATTCCTGGTATCCCTGAAATTTGTTTCTTGTAAGAATTCTTAAGAGCGTATTATAATAATATAAGGCTATTTTCTAAAATATTATATTAAACCTTCAGCAATAGCAGGTATAATGAAAATTTTTAATATTAGGACTATATTTTTTCAACTTGTTTGGGATAAGATTTTTTTTTTAATCTTGTGGCATCAGCATTAGAAATTTAAAGGAATAAAAACGAAGTTTTAGAAATATAGTTTATTTTCTTTTGTTTAAACAATTTTAAATTCGCTGCAAGTGATGGATTAAACTTTTTAAAAAAAAATTAAACTTTTGGCAAAATGTACTTTTTTAAATTTATAATAATATTCAGTATTATAAGTAAAATAATTGTCTCGTTAAATCTGTTTTGTTAATAATAACCTCTACTCAACAGATTTTGAAGGCATTAAACTGACTACTCTGACCAATAGAGTTTCCTATTGCGCTTTGTCAACCAATCTGAACTAGCTGTGAAATAAGAATTAAATTATTTTTATTCAAAACGTTTGGCGAAATGTATCATCTTTTAATTTGTAGTAATTTTCGTTGTTATAAATAATATTATTATCTGGTTAAATCCATTTTATTAAAAATAATATCGATTTGACAGATTTTAAGAAATAAAATTAGCTGCTCAGATCAAAATATCGAATTTCAAGTTCAACATTTTTAAAAATTTTATTTAATTTGTAATGTTATTAATCAATCAAAATATGTGATTATTGAACTAACACTAGCATATTTCAGTTCGTGTATTTTTGAATTAACCGTTCATATTAAAAATATACATTTTTAAATTCGTGTAATCAATACTTCTGATTTATTTCTCAATATATAGTTTAATAGACTGTCATAAAAATAAATAATAATAAGATCAAAAGACAAAATATCTTTGTATAGTAATGATTTTTTTGTCCTTTTGAAACTGAAAACTTTTCTTTAAAGCTTGAGAAGTTCCGATTTTAAATTTCCCACAGACCAAGTCCCCAAGAATCGCTATTGAAATATTCCTTTAAACAAACTGTAGAATTCTGAATTATGCGATAGAACAAAGGAAAACAATTGCATTATGAAACGCGCGAAAAGTATTGCCATTGAGAATCTTCTATTAATCGCTAAGTAGAGCACCATAACATAAAAATAGTATTCCTCCCTACTTTCATAGTCAGAATCCATTCTTACACGGTACTCATTTTTCAAGAAGAATAAAGTCACGAATTCAATCTATTGTCTACAAGAATAAGAAAGGAAGAACTGGTAGCATTCCGTCTTGATATTCTTTTAAGACCTGTGGAACATTGTTCGCCTCTTCCGATTGCAACTACTTATTTTTTATGATATTGTCAGAAGGAACTTTTAAATTAACTTATAGGATTTGTTCTCTGTTGTCAGAGGATAAGTTCACACGATCTTTATGCAATAAAACTGTTTGAATCGTATTTCATACAACAGTAGACGACGGTGACGTAGTATTGCTTTCATTCTTTTCTTCCCCTTCACGTTTTCCGTTAAGCCTTCGATTTAGTGAAATCATAATGACTTTCTTGAAGTTCATGCTTTTGATAAAAGTAAAACCTTTCGGTCGCTTCCTTGTTTGTTTTGATCTTTTCAGTGAATTTATTGTTGCAAATAAACCGATCAAGTACCTGCTATTCGTATTGTTCATGTCAGTTTATACGTTATTCTCATTGTTTAAGAAGCTTTTGTAAAAGAAATGGCCAACAATGCAAAGTTTCTTCATTTGCTACGGGTCACTCAATGGTATTTATACCTGAAAGGCTTACTTACTGCAACCATGAGAAAATAAAAAATAAAGGACGACATACTATAACTTCATATTTAAATTTATATTCCCTCATATTGTAAAATGTTCTTTATATTTCTCAAATTATTTTAATTAAAGAAAATTGAATGAAGGTGATTTTAATCATACTCAGAATTCAAGGCGGATTTTCTGTAAAATGAAAAACAATTAAAGTAAACGAAAAGACTCTAAGCAGTTAAAAGAAAGAGAGAGAGAGAAAAAAATTCTTAATTGAAAAAATTCTCAATAAAAACAAATATCTACGTTAAATTTCTGCTCTGAATAATTCGTATTCCTTTTTGGAATACTTGTTCTTCCGTAATTTTTTCCCCTTTGCTTTTTCTACTAAATTCATAATTCGAGCTGAAGTGTAAGTAAGGACTGAAAAACTATTTGGAAATTTAAACACCATTTCGAATTTCTTTCCATGATGTTTTCTTTGTTACTTTAATGTTCAGGTTTTTGACTGCCTAAGTTAGGAAAGAATCACAAAAGCATTTCTTGTGAAACTGCTTTCACACTGTTCCACTCAAAATTGTTTAGATCATTTTCTACTTTCCTTAAAAGATCTTCTATTTTAGAGTTAACGGTAGAACGAACAAAATCGTGTGGCAATTCATCAAATTCTTTCTTTCTCTCTCTTTTTTTTAAAACGAATCTGAAATTTTCCAACGAGCGTTTTAAAATGAAAAGAAGATATATAGTCTGCCGCTTTCTCCCATTTTTTTTTCTAACTCCCTTTGCCGTTGTAAAATGACAAGTTAGTTAAGGGGAAAGGAAAGGAGAATCATAAAAAAAAAAGGAAACAAAAGTTTATGCAAAACAGGATAGAAAACAAAAACGGAAGTCATTAGCACTCCGGAGAAAAATTCAGGAATGCCTAAAGGGAATTTTGTTTGGATCTGTCTTTTTCCTGTTTCAGCTACTCTTTTCTATCTCTCCGTTTCTTTTATCTAGTTATTCTCGGTGTATTTCGCTTCTGATTGGAGTTTCGTTTTCATCTCCAGATGCAAAAGGAATCTTTAACTTCCTGAAATATACTGCGTGTTCTGTATCCCATTGCATGGCATTCCGCCTCTAACTTAGTTTGTTCCCTTCGCACGAAATATATCCTTTCCCGCCTTGGTGACAAAAATTGCGTGCCTGTCCAACAAAGACAACAATTTTAGCCCTGGAAGTAACAAAGCGAACGAATTTCGCTTCGACTGACTTTATTCTGTCTTTTATTTCTTTACGAACAATTCTCACTTCGAAGGTTGGAAGCTGAAAAGAATTACAATGGAGAACTTCTGCGAAATAATTAAAAAAGATTTTTTTTTTATCACATTGTTCGTTTGTTAAAACTTTTTTATTTTATTTATTTATTTTTCTTGCAGCTGGATATGTTTGTGTTGATCATTCAACCAGACGATAAATGCAGATGTCCCAAGTTCTTCGCCGTCTGTTCGCTAAATGAACAAATACTGGAAGGGTGTCTTTTGTTCTATCTTGAGATACTTGTATGGGTGCGCAAATTGAAGAGGTTGGGGGGTGTTAAGGGGGAGAACGAGAATAATTCTCTTTGTGCAAATTAGGAATAATTCCATCAAGTTTTGTTTCTTTTCTTAAGCCTTTTTCCATCTTTTTCCTTTCTCTCTCCTATTGTTATTTACAACTGGAGCGGGTAGAAAAATTGTTTGGAAGATTTGCTCACCACTGTCGTTCTTCCTTCTCTTGAAAGCTTTTCGAAAATCATCGCTGGGCGTCATTTTTATTTTCTTTCTCATTTTGAAAACTTCTGTATTCTTTTAATGGGGACCGATGTTTATTTCCGTCTCTCTTTTGTGTTGACTTCTTCAATCCCCGGTGATAAATTATTAAGTGAAGATTGAAGTTGTCAACGCCTTAATATTTTTTTATGTGCCCTAAGTGATAAGTCTCAATTAGTTTTAAACTGAATTTCTGTTTCAGTTCGTGCCTTAAGGACTTTTCTTCTATCTTTTATACTATTTGTTGATTTGTTTTATTTCCTTTTTTAATTAATCGTTGTGACATTCTTGAAGAATGATTATATTGTTCCAATGCTTTTTTAAAAATGATTGTTAACATCTCGATGAAGGTTAATCAAAATATCCATTTAATTGTCAAAAATGTTCGGAGTATAATATTAATCAGTTAATCTTATTGAAATTCATTTGCGTTTATGGCAGAATTCTCGAGATATATAATTGACAGTGTTAACAATGAAATGCGTTTTAGTAATTAAATAATTAAACATTATCTTACACAGCAGGTATTCGTTGCGACTTTCTTGAAGCATGATTATGTTGTTCCAATGCTTTTTTTTAAATGATTGTTAACATTTCGATGAAGGTTAATCAAAATATACATTTACTTGTCAAAAATAAGAACAACTATAATAGAAATCAGTTAATATTTCTTTGCAACAACTTCTAATATTTCTTTTCTTTATATAACAATTGCTTTGTGTTTATTTCAGATTTCTTGAGATTTATTATTCCCAATATTAACATTGAAATGCATTTTCGTAATTAAATACTCTCTTACATATCTGATATTCGTTAATTTGTTCATATTTATTTTGTCAGTCAGAATTGCTTGTATATTTCAAATGTTTTCCAAACTGTTCCGACGAAAAGCTAATATACATTTCGAATTAGCATTTAATCTTCCAATTTTCTCGTTTTATAATAATATTTTGAATTTACGAATATTTCAAGAAGTCTTGTATTATTATCACAATAAAAAATTAAATAATTCTATATCTATACTAATTCTATATTATTATATAGATATTCTAAATATCTATAATAATTCTAATTCTATTCTATATCGTACTCTATCCTTTAAATATAATTGGTTTGTGAAATTCTGATTTTCAGATTTAACTCGTACGAAATCCTTTTAGAATAGCAAGCAATTTATTTAAATAAGCTGTAAATTCTTAGGGATTGGTTGAAATATTCAGACATGATTATGCTAAATTTATATATATATATATATATATATATATATAATATGAAAATAATGAGTGAAATCATACTAAATGTGATTTTTTATGTCATTTAGATTTAAATGGAATGCATTTAGAGAAATATAGGAGAATACAAAGCTTTCTTATAATAGAAATTCTCAGTTATCAGAAATGCATATTTATCGTTTGTGAAAATTACAATTTCCTTAGTTTTTACGTTGAAATTTATAGTTCGAATTTATATACTTGTATATATTCTATTCAGATATGCAATATCATTTTTCTCATAAAGCATTCTTAAATGACAATGATTACATCAAAATTTTAGATGTTTCTGGAACAAGATTGGTTGTATAAAAAACTCTTTTGTTAATTTAGAGAATATAATTATCATGTCTGAAGGTTTTTGTTAATTTCCTCTTCTGGAATTTTTATTATTTATCGTGTTTTATATTCATTAGAATTTTTCGAATTATTATATCGTATTAGAAAGATAATTAAATTATTGCCTATTATGATTTAACTCATGCATTCATTTATATTGTTTTATTTTTGTCAATACGATACACATAAATTCTTAATATTTCATTTCTTAAATTATTAATGTTTTGGCCCAAATAATTATTTGTTTTGAAGCAGCATTACAACGAAAATGTTTGATGCTATATTATAATAGCAGATAAATGGACAAAAATATTATTCAATTTTATTTATCATTAAAACACATTTTTTTGAAATATTATTTTCTGTATTAAATATCATTAGTCGTATAAAAAGAATTTACGTTTTAAATAGAAAATGAGCACAAATATATAAAAATAAATCCAGCACAATTTCATAGATTGCGTTTCATAGTCACAATTTGTGCTGAAAATTTAAATCGAATCCGACTGATTGCTTACTCTGTGATAATTAATTTATTTGAACATGTAATTGATTAAGCTGTTAGCAAAAATAAAGGAAAGACAGCTTTGCATTTTCCCCCTTCTTTTTCTGTAAAGGAACTGTAGTTTAGAAAGTATTTTTCATTATTTCATTTGCATAGTTGGGTCCGATTGACACCACTATAATTGCAAGATTGAAACAAAGAAACTAACAATTACAACAATCTATCTATTTCTCACATACGCTATTCTAATTTGGCAACCATAGAAAAATTCTTTCGTGATTTCTGATTATTCCGTTCCATGGAACAAAACATTGCATTTTTTCTTCTTTTTCTGTTAAAAAATTCCAAGAATTGCAGTTTGGAAAGTATCTTTAGAAGTTTGTTATTTCTTTTGTTTAATCTTTTGTTATTTGTCCAATTAGCACCACTATAATTGCAAGATTGAAACAAAGAAACTAACAATTAGAACAATCTATCTATTTCTCACATATGCTATTCTAAATTAGCAACCCTAGAAAAATTCTTTCATGATTTCTGATTATTCCGTTCCATGGAAATAAAACAGAGCAAACCGAGTCGATAAATATCGTGGGTCGATTTGCCTTGCATCTGTTTTTATGGCTCTTGAATTAATGCGAGCAATCCACTCTGCCAGGGTCCTCAGCTGGATGCGGGGAACATGCTCATTAAAAGGCAACCCCCAGTGCGCTGTCTCAATTACATTGGACCTCTGGAACGTCTTATTTACGAGGCTTGTTAAGGCTTGCTGTCATGGCCAGGAAAAAGGGGGAAGGTCACTAGCCCAGGTCGCTTGGTGTTTCCTCCCCGTAATCCCCCAGCGTCACAACTCTGATTAATAATTGATTACTTCTTGCAAGAAGAATGCCTCTGCGAGGTTGGGCCGCACGCGCAACACCAGCAACAATGTCGATCCGTGGTTTTTCATGTCACACTCCCTTCATGTTGTTTTATCTTTATTAAGTTTCTTGTTTCCTGGTTATTTATGCAGTGGTTTCATCCCTCGCTCGGAGGAAATTAAGTAGAGAGGACTATCGCGTTGCGGGCCTCAGTGTTCTCCTGTTACATCTTTGACGTTTTGACATCGTAATAGGTGATTCCAACAAGTTGTTTTTTTTGGTGAGCGTGCCGCTTTTTGAATGATAAATGGTGGATCATTGTATCGCGCATAGAAGATAAAATTTGTTGGAGCAGCACTTCATTTTTTTTTCTAAGTGTCGATACAAGCACATTTAATTAATTTGAAAGTGATATGTCTCTTTTTTCTAATGGTGGTTTTATTTTATTTTTTATTTTGCTGAAGATTTTTTTCTTCTTCTTCTTTCTGCTCTGCTTTGCAAATTGCCGTGTCAATTATCTATACTAGAATGTTCTTGTTTACTCAAGGGATATATTTCTTTTGAATATGTATCAATTTATTCTGCTTATACAAATAAAAAGATATCTTGGATAGTAAAAATGAATAATAGAATGACAGGAAAAGACTTTTGATAGTTCAAAAATGATTGATCTTGTCTTAGAATTCTGTGATCAATCTATTTGATTTATTTCTTTGTATTAAATAATTTTTTAATAAAAAGAATTTATAGATGATTTTCATTAATATAGTGAATGCGATTTGAATGGCAGGAAGTGTTTTTGATAGTTTTGATTGACAATTTTAATACAAAAACAATAAGTATGATTAATACGATTTTTTTTTTCATTTTTTAATTGTTTCATACAATCAATGCCAATTTTTATGTATAAAATTTGTCACTATAATGAGGAGGATGAGATATACATTTATATTTCTATATGGAGTTTTGAAGAGATAATTTACATGCTTCTTGAATCTTATATCTGAAGTATTTATGTTTGAATTCTGTGTAAATATCATGTTGTTGCCATATTTTTTATTATTATCATGGGAAAACATGATTTCGTTTTGGTTTGAGGTCTTCAAAGCCTCAAAATGCTTAGGCAACGAATTGGAGATTTATCGCTTTTGAGGCATCGAATGTTCACTTTTAGGGTGATTAGAAAATAATGCAGAACGTTGTCACATTTGGCGATTTGTCCAACTAAAGTTTCCAACTTGATTTCCAAATTATTTTTATATTGATACATAAAATCAAGGCCAACTTTATTTTAAAAAATTTCTTCTATATGTCTGTGTATATGTCTTATTTCATCCTATTCAAATAAAATTTATTTCAAGTAGTGTTACAACATACAAATTTTCAATAAACACTTTTACAACACAAATTTTCAATAAACTATTCAATAAACACTTTTTTTTTCCACATACCTTCATAAAACTTGTTGAAATTTATAAAATGTAAATGCCTTTTTTTAATGCTCAACTAACGTCTTTAATAAAAATGAATATAATTTGAATACCGACAGAAACTTTAAACTTTCAAAAAATTCAATTTTAGGTAATAGAAAATAGAACTTTATGTAGTGAAATATGTAGTAAAAATTATAGAGGGGGAAAAAAAAAAGAAAAGAAATTATTGTAAGCCTTTATACAAAATAAAACGTTTCAACATTTGTATGAAAACATTTTTTGAGTTGTAAAACACGCATTATAGCCAACTTGATAAAAAGGGGATAAAAATGGATTGAATAACTTCATTATACATTATTTTCTAAAAGCATGCCGACTAAATAAATAATGAACTGCGGTATTAATATCAATGTGAAAAAAAAAACAAATTTAAATAAATTACTCATACTTTTCAATTCACGCCTTTGAGAATTTTCTTTATATATGTGTTCTTAAACGAATAATGAAAATAAACTAAACACAGAAAGAAAAAAAACCTGTTCCTTAACAGAATATATCCCACAACAGCTTCCCTATTCTTGTAAAGCTATACCATCCATGTTTACCTTAAATTCAATTACTTTATGCTTGATAACGGTTGGTTTCAAATTAATTTATCTCTGCATCGACTTGTTAAAGTTTTGTCGACTGTGTTGGAAGATAAGCTACTCTACATAAAATGGAAGATAAGAAAAAGTGGCGTTTAGGGGGTAAAGAAAAGTTGAGACCGTTGATTATGTTAAGGCTACGTGATTAATTTTGGAAACCTCCTGTTGAGATTTTTTTTTTTTTTTTTTTTTTTCAACTTGCAGGTGAGTGATAGACCGTAGATTTCGTGAAACGAAAGTTTATTATTATTTATTTACATTCTTCTTCGTCGTTTTTTTTTTGGGCGATGCTAGATTTTTTTTAAAAAGAGAAAGAGCAATGTTTTTCAATGAAAAAAGTATGTTGTTGGTTAATAACGGCAAATGTTTTTCTTCCAAATTTCGGTTAATCAAAGTAGAAATAATTTTTCAACACGGTTTTTTTTTTATATATATATATTTGCTTCTTTATCTTTATCTTTTCATGCATATTTTCTCACTGTTTTTAAGGGTTAACTTAATTTACTGTAAGAAAACTAATTGTGTACGGGGGACATACGTTTTTCTATAAATGTCCCTCCTTCGTCTTTTCGTGTTTGGTATTTAAGTGTCTCAAGCATTTGTGGTATCTTTTGGTCCAGCTATTTCATTCAGCTTCATTGCACTGCTTTAAGTTTGCTGATATGGAACAAAATAATTTTAATACATGATATTCATTATAGTAACATTTTTTGTAGTTATTTTCACAATATATCCAAGGATAGTTGTGGAAAATATTCACTGACATATTTTAAGCAGAAAGAAGTTTTTTGTTGTTGTCGTTATTTTAGATATTGTTGCAGGTAATTGTTTCCTAGCAATGAAATTAATTTTATTAAGTTAGAGGCAATGCGATTACACAGTTACAGAAAGTTTTCTTTTATATATTGGTTTCTTTTATTAAAATGATTATAAATTTCGTTAATAAACTGTACTCTGCTTTGCCACCAGTGTTTGAATGTAACCAGAATGTTAAAAAAAAAATGTAAAGCATATTTTTGCCAGTTTTGTGGCATGTGTTAATATAATTTTACTTTGGATGTCCAGAGACGTTAAATTATTGTCATCAATCTGTTCTGAAACTTTTTTAATTAAATTTTTTGTGTTTTATTAACAAGTTTTAGTACTGCTTAGCTCTCTTATGACTTATGTTATCCAAATAGATAAAATAATTGCAATGTTAACACCAATATTGTTCATTTTAGTATTCTGATACTACCATTTTTTGACGATTCTATCTCATTAAAGGGTGAGACCGGAATGATGAACACATTTCCGGAATTTTTCGTGATTAATTTTCCGCCCTATTAGATACTTTTTCATTTTCCCCCCATGTATATGTGAGTGCCATGTCGTTTTTGACTGTATTATTGTTATTTTAACTCAAAATTTATTCATTTTCTTTCTGCGAGTAGTTCGAGTTTTACAGTAACATCTCCTTTCATCTTTCCTCTCACCCCTATTTTGACGATTTAAACCTATCCTAACGCATGCGCAGAAGCGTCAATGGTTTTAGAATCCACTGGCAAACAATATTCAGTGAACGTTGTTTTTAATCTTTTGTTGCGTCTTTTCGTATTTTAGTCGCAAAGTAAAGTGTTTTGGGTACATTCTTTAAGAAATAGAATGCAAATAAAAAGTTTCAATCACAAAAACACGCACACACACACATATATTCTGAACTAGTCGGCCTTTTTTTTTTTCTTACGAAATTTATCCTTTTAAGATAAATACTAAAATTATTCTAAAAGTTGACATATTCAGTATTCCCATAGAACATTATGGAAGAAAGATTTTACTTTTCACGAAATAAATCAACGCTCAGCAGGTTTTCTTATTTTTTTTCTCATATATCATACTTTTGCTGTAAAATCAGGCTTCTCAGGAACCTGTTTGGCAGTCTTCAAATATCGTTTGGTTCACCTGGGGATGAGAAATAATAAATGTTTCATTTCGATTCCTCACCACCCCTTCTTGATAACGATCGGAATTCCATTTCTCTCAACAAATGCACTTTTTTTTCTTTTTTCTTTTTCTGTACATATATTTTTGCATTTCCAATCTCCTATAGTTACGAAAGTTCTCTAAAGGGAGGACTTTTATTTGAAATAGAAGCCAGAGCAAATTGGAATGAAAGGAGGGGGGGGGGGTAAGGAGAACGTAGGTTGAATAGTTACCGATAAAAATATTTAGACACGTAAAAATAAGATCCTGTTTGCATTTCAAACTGCAAGTGTGTTTTGCAAACGGTTTTTCGAATTTTAGAATTTTTGCACTTTTCTCATCTAAATCATAATTTCACGAAATTTAAAAATTGTAGAATTGCTTAAAAAAGAGAGAATGTTTGATTTGTTTACGATGAAATAGGTTTATTTTACAAATATACATATTTAAAAAAAAAAAATTCTGGTAGTTATTTTGAATCATATTTAAACGAGAATTTCACGAATTTTGTCTCGGGTGTTAAATTTTTTAGAATTTAAAACGACTCTTGACATCAAATATTATTTTGTCATTTCTTAGTATCCATTAAAATTTGCGTAGAATATATCTTTCATCTTAATTGTTATAACAAAAAAGAATGCAATGTGCGGAAATTTATATATTTCCGGTAAAATTCCTTATAAATACAGATAAAAAATAAACTTTAAACTCCACTGTAAAAGAAAATAAATTTTTTTATTAACATACGTAATATTCTGAAATCGGCAAAAATAAATAAAATCCCAGATGGACGTTGATTGTAATAACAAATAATTTGTCTTTAGCAACTTTTAAAGTAAATTTTATTTACTACTTAATATCTACTACTATGATTAAAAAATATTTAAAAAAACACATACACAAAATCAGTTTAATGGAACTTATCAAATTCTGATGTACATTAATAAGAATAGTTAAAATATTTTGTTCTATATTAATCACTGCATATTAATATGGATTCTTATTACTGAAATATTGATTCATTGTATATATATTATCGATTGAATACTATTACATATATCGATTTTCAAACATTTAGTCTTTGAAAGAAAAAAAATGTATCAAAATATTTTTAAATCTGTGTAAAGCAAATCGTCATAACCACAATATGCAACGAAATTATCGTTTGCTCTTTAACAAACCATTTACATTCTTTCATTCTGGATTATATTTTGTGTCATTTTTGAACAAAAACAAGTTTTCTGCTTTTTTAAATAAGAGGTGACGCCTACCTATCTGAAAAATGACAAGGATTTGTGTCACTTGACATTTCTGCCTGCAGAACAGTGTCTTCCAACCAGTTTTTGCAGAGTTTTTGTTATTGTTATTATTATTAATTTCGTATGTCAGATTAGCATTCTCCGGGCGACGTTGTGACGACCTTCATTTTTTTTTAATGTTGAGATTTGAGGGGAGACGGGGGGAAGACACCATGAAAAGCACCTGCATTCTGATTCTGACAAACTTGCCCTGGAGGATTCTGGTACATAGTGTTTGGAAGGAAAGATAAAAATTTAGATTGTCACGTATCACACAAGTGACTTTAAGCTACGATTTTTTTCCCCCTCTGTTTCTTTTTCTCCTTTACGTAATCTTATTTTGGGACCGAAATAGCTCATTCTTTTTCTAATATTTATGAAAATTGTTTCAAGTTATTTTGTTGTTTTTGAAGTTTAACCTTGAATTATAAGCTTGTTCAATATAATATATTCAGTTTTCGAAATTTTGAGTTTTGCGTGTTTAAATTATGTATTTAAAGAATTATTGCAATTTTTTGATTTGGTTGATTGGTTAAAAAAATAGGATTCTGAAATATTCCAATTGGAGAAATTTTGAAGTATGTTTTATTTCATAAAAACAATTTTAATTCATTCACTTTTTTTTTTTTTTGCTTTTATTTAGATATTAGTAAAAAAAATAAGATCTATAAATGTCAGTTGCTAGAATTGGAAGGAATTTTCCACAAATTATATTAGTTTCTGAATTTGTTTTCATGATATTAGTATTAAAATGGTATATACATTTTAACAAATTAAAATTCTTTGAATTAAATTTTAAATATTATGAAGTAAAAGTATTCTGAGATTATTTTTATTCACTTGGAGAAAATTTTACTGACACTTGTCTGGATAAATATTCTATTAGAAAATACTTTTCTTATCAATGAATTTTAAATAAGTAACTGTTAAATTTTTAAATAAAAAATTTAATAATAATAAATGGAAATTTACTCATTGATCTTAATTGTACAGGGAAAGGGATTTATTTATATACAAAGGATTAAAAGGATTATTAAAGGGATTTATTTATTTACAATAAAGGGATTTATTTATATGCTTTATCAGTAATATTTGTAATGGATTAATGAGCTAAGAAAGGTATATACTGTTGTGGTGAGAACACATTGCTCACTTTCTTAGTTTTATTTAACACTTCATTGCTTCTTCATAAAACATCTAAAACTTAAAATTTCATGATTATTATCAAACAAATGAAATATTTACATTTGGCATGAACATTACACTTTTTATTTTGGTACAAGATTATATATATATATAAAATTTCTTTTTCCGGAGCTTTCATTTTTTTAAAATTGATCTCAATATTCGTATTCAAAAACGTTAGATTTAGAATATTTATTATTATTATTTGATCCCAATAAATCTATATTATTTGATCAACCTAATTCTTGCCAAATCCCGTTTTGGCGATACTGTATCTACACCTCTTCAACAAATGATTTGGCCTTCGAAATAAAAGGCGTTATTTGCTAGACATAATTGGACCGTATTTCTTCTGGATCATATCAATTCCTTCATTATCTGGAAAAAAGGGGCAGCATTTCTTGTGGTTTATATGTTCTTCAACGTTCGGCCATCAGTCCGGTTGCCACTTCTTTTTGTTGACAGCTCATTAGCGGAGTTCCTAGCGAAGCCCCTCCATATCTTTCGTATTGGAAACCTTGAAGCACTATCGAAGAATCAGTGACCGTCAATCTAAACAGTGGGGAAATGTTCTTTCAGCCTTTCCTTGGAAATATGATGTGTGTATTTGATATTTTGGGCAGAAAAAGTAAGGCTTTTCTTATGGCCAGAATTGGGATACTAGTTGTTGAATGTTCATTTCTTACTAGGATTTCAACTGGTTTTTCAAGAAATAGATTTTAATTTGTAATATATTTGTTTTAAACATGTTCGTTTGAAATCAAATTGATATTACAAGGGTGATAATTAAGTGTAGAATGTTACTCACGACCATGTTATAGCTGAATGACATGCACTTGTACGTTAGATAGATAAAAACAATTTACTTTCGTTTAACAAAATTAAATTTTGATTGAATAACAATATGCTACACATGAAAATTTATCAGTTTGCAACTATGTAATTGAGTTGATTTGCATAGTGCATCCTGTGCTATTAATCTAAATTATCGGTAACTTCAGAGTGTAGGTAGATTCTAAGAATCTGCAACAGAATTCGGTCAATTAAACAATAGATATTCACTGGTGTATAAATTAATAATGTCTATGGTAAAGTCTAAAAAATTAATAAAATTCAGAAAATTCTATTTCTATATTTAATTAGTGAAATAACATATCTAAAATTGTTATAATTCAATCATAAGAAGTAAAAACGTTGCAAAAAGAAGAACTTATTAATTACTTCAACCTATTTTTAACATGGATAACGTAACGTAACTTTTAAAGGTAACGTAAATTTTGATAGATATAAAATAAAATAAATAGATATAAATAATAATAAATATAAAATATATATATAAATAAATAGATATAAAATTTAGATGTTTCAATTAATTTTAAAATCTTTGGATTATATTTGCATTATAATTCTTGTAATGAATTCAGATCTGAATTGAGAAAGGATCTATATTAAAGTTGTGCTATTTTTTTAAAGATTTGTGTTAATTACTAGGAAAAGAAGATTCAAAATTTTTATTTTTATTAATATATGGAATTAAATACGCTAATAATTATATGGAATTAGTAATTAGTAATTATATGGAATAATAATTATATAGCGAGGCTTAACTTCGAAAGGATATCCAATCCAATCATATTTTAACAGAAAAAAGTTTTATGAGTAATAAAAAAAACTATTTATAGAATAAGAAACTGATCTTATCGATCCTTTTTAAAATCTTTTCAGAAATTGATGTTTCCAAAAAGAAAAAAAAAAGTAATATTTAACGAATAAATATCAGAACAGTTCTGAGCTAAAAAAAATCCTCATAAATATTGGATTATGAAATACAAGAATCTAAATTTATTTATTGGTTATA
>JAPMOQ010010593.1:929111-953296 GCA_026543055.1 Argiope trifasciata | reverse complement strand
AGTTTAAAGGATTATCAAATGATTTTCTTAACAAATACCCAAAAGTATATTATCTAGTTCTTCAACTAAAAAATAAGCTGTATTTCTATCCACTCTTTAAATATTGGGGTTCGATTGATAAATAACATGAGATTCTCAACATTTTGCGCCATTTAATTCTAGCTTTTTTTGAGCACTCTGTTATTTTTGTCATATTCCTCAATCAATTTTTTAGATTTATTAAAAAAGCAAAACAAAGCAAAAGATTCCTTTTTTATCAGGATTTCAGAAAATGGTTCCAGTTCCAAAATAAATAAATAAATAATAAAAAAGGAAGGATAATCCATAAGATTAATTTTTAGTGCTTCTCTAATATAAGAATTAGATCATCGACACTTCCGCCCATCTTGAAGTAGGGAGTATCCAATCAAAAAGTTATGAAAAGAACAAGTTGGGCACTTGAAAACCAACGTAAGTACACCGATACTGTTTATTTTAAAGGTTATCATGGATGGAGAGGGGTAAATAATTCTTAGTATTCTGTGAAAATATAAATGATATTGAATTAATAAACCATTATTATCGAAAGTTTTCTGGAAAATTTGTGCATTTTTTAAAATACATCTCATTTTCACTTTAAATATATCTGTTTATAATATAATAAATTTAATACGATTATTGCGACTGAATAAGATGTTAAAAGTTGTATTTAAATACTTATTGATATTAGAAATTATTTAGAACATTCGTTGCTTAACTAGTTGTGGAACTAATTGAATTTGTTGAGCATAAAAGGATCATCATTATTATTATAAATAAGGCAGTTTGAATTCAGAATTGGAAAGTTTTAAGGTCAAACTGAATTAAAATATGGAATGCTGTAGAATTTACGAATATTTCACAGCTTTATTTTAAATATAATTGTAAATGATGCAATATCTGCCTTTGATCTCATCTAAGTTTTAGGTTACATAATGTGTAATAAAGAAATCCAATTAATTTGATAATGGAACCATTTTTTTGACTAATTATAAGATTCGCATAACAATATCTTCTTACACGGAATTGTTATTGATTCTAATTACATAATACTGTTTAGAAATGTGTTATTTGTACTTGTTATAATTCATTCTGCGTTTGAAGGTATTTTTAAAAATTAATTAGTGCGATTGATTAAAATTGATTGTTCTCATTTGGAAAGATTTTCGAAATACTACTTAGAAACATTACCAGATTTAATGTTTCATTATAATGGAATGTTTTGAAATAATGTAAGCTTTTGGAATTTTACTTTGAAGTGTGTTGCATCTTAATGTTACAGTTTTTTAAAGTTTTTGTTGTCGTTATTTCATTATACTTATGTGTGTTTATTCTTTTTTTTCAGGTAAGACATTTTCCTTTGTCCTGTTTTTTGGTGAGTCAAAAATATCCCATGCTTACTTCTGAGATCTGTAGAGACAATGAAAACAAGTGCTGAACTGTTCTAGGGTTAAGGAAGAACTAGAACTTAAATATGTATCATGGTCTTTGTTTTAGGCTTTTTATTATAATTATAGATGCTTAAATTTTTGTGAAATATTTCGCTATGGAGATACCCCTTTAATTCCTGTATTTTCGGGAACCTTCATTTCTGTCGCCAATACTAGGGTCTCACTGACTTGGCATTATTAAAGATAAATAAAGCACATTTAATATATGTAAATAAATCTTAATGTATTATCTATACTTATAATAAAGCTCAATGTGTGTGTGTTGGCGCTCTACAGGCCAGACCGTTGGACCTACAGCTACCAAATTTGGTACATGTATACCTTGGTGATCGGGAATGTGCACCTCGGAGCCCTTTTTTCGAATTTTTAATTAGAATTTGAATTAATTAAAATTAAGCGGAATTTCGACGTTTTTCCGCTATAACTTCCGAAAATATTATTGCACAAACATGATTTTTATATCAATTTAAAGATAAAAAAATTAGCTTTCTAACGGTATCAGTTTTTTTAATTTATAGCGTAAGCTTCTATTTTTAACGAATTTTTAAAGAAATATTTTAACCATGTTTTTAGCACGTGACTGGATAAAATAAAAGAATGCCGGAAGTTCGAATAAAAAAAAAAAACTACCATCCCCAAAGAATCTAAAGAAATGCAACTTTTAGCACGTGACTGGATAAAATAAAAGAAATATATAATGTGATATTTCCTAAAAAAATAAATGCAAAGCAAAGGATTCTATGATCGTTTGCAATATCTATATCATTAATTCAATAAATCTTTATTTACGATAAACTTGATTGAATTTATGTGGCATTTTATGTGGCTTGAATCCAATTATGCATTGATGAATTATGAGTTTTAGATTTCTTAATACTTTGCTCTGTGAGCCATATTTTACAAAATATTCTTATTAATATTTTAAATAAAAGTTGCTACATCAATCAGTCTTCTAAATTAATCATTAAAACTGACTGATTTATAAAATTAAAGAATATTATTAGGAAAACTCGTTCTTTTAGAACCATCATCTTAAAGAAAATATTAATTTCAGGCCAATCAATGCCAGAAGTTACTTCAAGGCTAATGAATATGTGATTTAATTGAAAATTTTAGAACGCATTTCTCATGGCGAACCAGCTGGTCGCAAAAGGCAGCTAGTAACAGAATATGCTCTCGGTGAGTATATGAAGGGATATTCAAAAAGCTCAATAACAGATTATGAAGTTTTAGTTCCCCAGGGCGAGAACACAAAATGCTGGAAGATAGGGGGAAAGGATTCGAATAATAACTATAGAAAATAATACGGATCGTAAAAATCAAATTTCCGTAGTGCACAAAGATTCAAAACTTCTTTCATTGCATCCGCTGTTTCTCGCTTGTGTACACTTTCAAAACCAAGAAATCGTTATTCTCTGTCCCAAAAATGTTTGCAGACAGAACTCTTTTGCCACAGCAGCTAATTTTGTGCAATTATCCATTTCAGGCATCATTCAGGTGAGGATTTAACTGCGGATTACAATTTTCCTTTAATCACTTCTTCCATTCTCTTTGCCACGGCACTTTTTAGGAACTTGAGAAGAGGAACCTCTAAAGAGCAGGTCATCATGAGAGAAAATATGACACGAGATTAAAGAAAAAGGAAATTCAAGAAGACAAGGATTATAATGTTTTGACAGTTAATTCGACAACAAGATGAACCTTGTTGTAACCCTTGTTTTACGGTCCAGCAGTTCATCGTGGTGGAGCATTCATACTTTGTCCGTCCTCGCAACAAGAAGATTTAAATGCCCTACGCTGTACACTTTTCTGTTTGATTAGGTAGTGGTAATGTTCGTTTGTTCTGAAAGAAATGATATACTTTTTTCATATTTGGAAAGTATTTAAAGAAATCTAGAACTTCTTGGACGTAGTAGATATCATTTTTAGATGTTTCTCTATTCGAAGGAAAACGAAGTCTTAAAATCCCTAATGATCTTTATTTTATTTCAGTTGGGTGATTTCCTTAGTTAAAAAAACTTTCAATAAATAATAATTTCCTTAATTAAAAACTTGCAATAAAATAATGTTATTATTTCATCATTTAACATTTGTTCTATGATCCATCTATGGCATAATCATGGATAAGAGAAAAACGAGCATTTTTGCTGCCTTCAAAGTTCAAAGAAAAGTTAAGAGGAAAGAATTCCCACGGAAATGGAAATGTAGAGATAAATTTGCCGATTCAGCCTTCAAAAGATGGCGGCGGAAAAGTTCGAACCTCAGGCGCATTTTTTAAGGAATCATAAAAATTAAGAAAATGGAAGCAAACTAAAGAATACTTACGCTTAGATGTGGGGGAAAACATTTTTTAATGCATACTTTTTGTTTGATTTTAATTATTCTATTCTTGTAGTTTTATTTCAAATGTATTTAGTTAAATAGGCATTGGGATTGTTTGGATACATTTATTAATACATTTGTTTATCTGTATGAGATATTTATTGGTGAAAAAAGTACATTGTCATATGTTAAGCTGTGGAAGACAATATTAAAAATAAAATATTTTAATTTTCGTTGTATAAAATTTTAAAAATCATTACAGTACCATTCGTGAATACATATGAGTTATTGTATTCTCGAACTTATGGGAAGCTTTGTCAATCCAAAAATAAATGACACTCCTGTTTTCGAAAACAGGAGAAAAAAAACTGTTCTTTAAATCGCCTTATTCCCTTCCTTTGTTGTCAAATGAAGTCAAAATTCGCTCTCTTGAATCACTTTTTTTTATTTTTATGTGGAACGTTTTTGTGAAGCAGTGAATGGGAGGGGGTGTGGCGCAAGAAAATAAAAGTAAAGCCAAGAAAGGGAGGGAGAAAAAATATATATATCTTTTATTTTTCCGATTCATTCTTAACATTACCGAAAGGACGAATTCTTTCTCCCAATTTTCGATGAGCCAAAAATAAGAGGACATCGGGACTTTGACGACCATCAATCCTCCCTCCCTCCCTCCCACTTCTCCAAATTCCATCCTCTGTCCCTCTTCAATATTCCCTTTTCTATCATAATGGGCTAAAAGACTGTGCCCAAAAATCACTTTTAAAGGAAGACTCTTCTTTTCTTCCGGCAAATTATCCGGCAACCCCCGAGGAAGCCCAAATCCGGCCCGATGATGATGATGCCTGTTCTGGAACATCTGTTCTATCATCTTTTCGAGTAATGGAAGGTTGCAGATGGTGCTAATTTAGTCGTCTTTGATAAATCATTATCTGTGGGTCAAACGGCAGAGACCACCGTATCGACTTTCTGCTCATGTGGTGGAAGGAATAAAACACTTACCTTATACGTTTTTTTCTTTTTCTTTTCTTTCCTCTTCATTCTGAAGACGATTAGTTAGTTGAAGAAAAACCAAATCAATCCCTCGAGATATTTTGTTTCTTTTGGCTTGAAAAGTAACGGTGGCCTAGCTTTTCTTAATTTATAAAGTTTGTAACAAATCAGATTTAGTTTCTCTTTTTTTTTCTGGACTTTTAGTATGTGTTTAGAGACTGATTCGGAAATTGTTTTCATAAATCACTTGGGAACATTTTATGATCATTTGGAAAAAAATGACAAATTTGTTACATTGTTTCCTTTTTAACTATCTCAGAAGGCTTACTCTTTTAAAATAATTCGAATGCGTTATATTCACAAAACATAGAGGCACAAAAGATTTTTATTTGTTTGGGCACTAGGGGGGGATATGAACACCTGTCCGAATGTTCGCTGAACTCTTTGTATTCTCTCTCTGTGGACTCTTCTGTTACTCTTTGTGCCAATTCTTTTCAGGTGTTTAGGACATTGGTCATGCGCATTTGATACATGACTTTTGTAGAGCTAATGAACTGTTTAAAAATTAAACCTATTTGTATCTAAATATAATTATGCATCAAACATCGGATATTTTTGGCATCATTTCGTTGCCTACTAGTTGAAATAAAGAATAATCAAGCTCGGTATATTGGGCATAACAATTACAACATTAATTTCTAACAGTTAAAATATTTTTTCTTTGTTTGTTTGAGGGATGGGGCATGGGCACCAGTTCCTATTTTCGCTGAAGTGTACATTTTGTTTCTTTTCATCTCAGGTGGAATTAATTAGGCCATGCATATTTGATATATGGACTATTTTGAAGAGCTAATGAACTGCTTATAAGTTAAACTTATTTGTATCTAAATAGAAATAGCTGTCTTATGCGTGAGACATCGGATATTCTTGGCATCATTTCGTTGCTATAAGTTTGAAATAGTTAAGAATCACTTTTAGAAAAACTGACTCATAAGATAAAACAAATCTTTAATATGGCTTTAATTAATTAATTTAAAAAAAAATCATAATCAATAAATATATAGGTTTGAAAGATAACGCTTAATTTCAAAACCTGTTTATGTCGTTATATTTACTTCCTCCTCGATTGATGGATAAATCTGTGTTAAACCAGAATGTTAATTAGAAATGCTATTTTTTAGATTAGTTGAAAAATATTGAAAAGCTAAAAAAAATCAATAAGTTGTTTGAATATGTTTTTTAATCGTGTTTAAGGTTACATAATAGTCTTATTTATAAAATCTAGTGGGAGTAGTGTTACAATATCTAATAAATTTGTAATACCTGAAAACGCCTTATATGCCATTGGCTTTACCAAATATTAACTTTTGGCTTGAATTTAGAATTTTTTCCGTATTTATCGTGGCGATTAATCCATGGCATGCGGTCAGCAGTATCTGAATTTGTGTTTTACATATTTTTCTCAAATAATTTAAACAAAAATTTGATACAAAACTACACATGTAGTCATAAAATTTAATAATATATAGAACTTAATAATATAATTAATCTAATAATATATATAACTTATAAAACATATTCACCACTGTCAATACAGGGTTTAATACATCATATGGTTATAGTAAATTGACTAAAATTAATATTATAGCATTTGCATCACACTTTCTGTTTAAAGAGAAACCGGAATATATTCGCGAGTGGATGTAATTGATGATCCTTTCACTGAATTCGTGTAAGCATATACAGCTCTAAACCTATTACAGTTCAGTTAATTCACCAAACCGAAATCGATCTATTAAAACAGGAAGCACTATGACTCTCACAGAAATCACATGCTCTGCAAGTTCTGGACTTTTCTGTAAAACAAAAACAGGCAGTTATGTTCCGGCACGACTTTTGGTGAAAATGGCCCACCGAAAACCAAGAAATTTCCATCCATTTTCAACTTACTCGATGACAGAATTTCGTGCTTTGCCACTTTTCTATGAACAAGTGATCGATCACAGACGTGATGAACTGTAATCTTGGCGAATGCAATGCTGTATTGATATCGCCAAGCGCAGGGTCGTCGAGAAAGAAGTTTAAATGTGGGGTCTAACTACCTTTTAAAGCGGATTCTGCGACGTGAGCATTTGTGGTGCTTCCTATCGGCATTTGCACGATTTCATCCTCACGTTCTGGAGTGAATATTCAACGTTTTGCTTCGAAGGGTGCAATAACGCGGTTTCTAATTTAGATGCCTAACTTGCTTGTGGATGTACAGATGGATAATTTTCAGTGAAGATATGAATCCAGGTTTCATAGTTTCCGTGTTGACCTATGTGATAGTGTTTATGAAACCTGCGTGTCATCTTTATATAATTTAAAATTCGCTGATGTAAAAATGCGATGATTATCTAATGATAATTCCGTTATTTTGCATTGATGGAAATCTGTTGTAATTATTTTTAAAGACTGTTAGATTTGCGATTCTTACCGATATTTTCTATTAATATGTGAACTGAAGTATAATTGTTTTACTGAGAAAAAAAAGGTGTTAATATTGAACATTTAAATATTTGATCCTACCTTACTTCACTCAAAAATGGTTCATTCCATTCATTTAAAAATTATACAGTAACTAAAATTCATACAATGAAACACCTGTAAGTATGTTACTCTTTTCGGGCAATTAGGTATTTTACCCTTACTCCACCCAAAAATGTTATATTCCATTCGCGTAAAACTATTTAGTGTTTCGCTTTAAAAACTCATACAAAGAAAAATGAACTAAGAAAATTCCGCTTGATTTGTTTGATGGCACATTTCAAGCTGAGAACATGTATTTGAACCCATAGTGCAAGAGGTTGTATATTAAATTTAAATTTGATTTGAATCAATACCCGATTGATATACCCTTTTTGTATGGCCAATGCTATGAAATAAGATGACATTGGTCTTTAGGGATTAGTTAGCGCTTTAGGTCCGGGATTATGAATTTCAACCTAAGTTATTTTTTAATACATGACTCTTTCTATGAGACATGTTATGAACCGAAAGGTGGCATAAAAAATGGTATATTTAAAAACAAAAAAAAGAACTTGACTTAACATCTGAGATAGAGAATACTTAAGAATAGAGAATAGAGAGAATACTTGATTAAAAAAGATATTTGCAAAAATACTTAAATATATATTTTTTAAAAGGACAGGCGCCATTTTGGATATGGTTAACACAATCTAGGAAGTGACCTTTTGGTTTTGATAAGATCTTGAATTCAGGATAAGAAAATTATAGATTTGTGACTGAATATCACCAAAAAATTCTTGTTGTTTGTTTGACTGATACTTTTCAATCTTGTCGTTGGGGTGACAAATTTCGTCATATTGATATTGTTTGGAAATCAGAAGATGGGTACTGGCACCTTGTCTTCTGATTACAATTCAAAATTGAAATTTCCGATCCTAGATAAACCTCGTGTAATCAACGGGATATATAACTACATAATACATTCAGTTATTTTATATATTATATTGTTGATTGTTTAATAATTACAGTTCTATATTGTAATAAACTAGAATTTCTATTAAAAGCAGAAAACTTTAACAAAGCTATCAAACTATTAAATTAGGTTTATACACATTTAACTAAAATACGACCACTTTTATTATTAGTGTAGACACCATATCCAAATAGAAATTTCAAGAAAATATTAAGTTTTGTGTGTATTAAACATATATTTAAATCAAATAATTTATTAAGCAAGCCCTTAGTCCAAATTAAACAGTCTCCAAGTCCATTATTTAAAACGCAACAGCATACATTGCAGAACGTGTGAATTGAATGCAATCTTTTTCCGTATTTGTCCTTTTAATTTAACTTCTTTAGTACTATTGAATTAACTGGCTCAAAATTTTTACAATCTTCCTATTGAAGAACTTAATCTAAAAATCTTTTCCTGATACTTTCGCTTTTATGGATTTTTGGAGTTGCTATGAGTAACATGCCTTTATTTAAAACCCACTTATTTTAAGAAGCTGGAGAACTAATATATTTCGGTAATTAGAAAAGATATACTGATTTCCATATTTGTTTATTTAGTGAAAACCTCATTAAGTATTGAATAAATATTTGCTTATTTCGCGTTACTTATCTCAGAAAACCATCGTAAGCTGTTAATTCTAAGGGCATTCTTATTTTCATTCCCTGGCTGTTCTAATTAAACGACTTGAGTAAATAAGGAAATTTCGAATTTTTATTTTGGCATCGGCATCCCAAGTTTTCTGAACTCAATTTTATTAAGATAGGAAGCGCATTTCTTTAATTTTATCCGTACTTTGGTTTGAGTAAAGAAACTGAAAATTTACATAAATAAGAAGCCGAGATTTAAAATTAGTTCTAGAAAAGCCATAATATCGAATATTTGTAAATATACTTATTTTTAAATTTGGGGGGTGTACTTAGTTTTGCAGTAATTTAAAAAGAGGTCAAATACGTATAAAATATAAAATTTTCGAGGAACTTAGAGATATTTTTGATTTATAAACACTAAAAAACAATATTTTTACTCCCCCAAAATGCACTATAGAATTGAATTGTAAAGTAAAAGACTGGGCTTCCCGTTTGTATATATCAAAATTGTAAAATAATACTTTATTATATTACAATGCATTGAACATTTTTGTTAAAACTTATTAACAAAATAACATTAACAAAAGATTAAGGATATAAGGGTTAAAACTGCTATACTCCATTACATAGCATTACAGTATATTACCTGCAATTTTTTTTTCCTTTTCTTTTCGGTGACATCACGATTAAGGATTCATAATTAATTAAAGATTACAATAATAATAAATAAAAAATGACCAACAAC
This sequence comes from Argiope trifasciata, assembly GCA_026543055.1. Classification (NCBI taxonomy): domain Eukaryota; kingdom Metazoa; phylum Arthropoda; class Arachnida; order Araneae; family Araneidae; genus Argiope; species Argiope trifasciata. The sequence goes on along the minus strand of JAPMOQ010010593.1, from coordinate 943,660 downwards.
CACTCTGCTAAACTATTATTATGTTTCTAAATTATGAAAATGTAAAAAATGTATGACTAGCCAATCTTCATAATATTATCATGTGACAGTTTACGGTAAGTATCTCATAATTTGGAAAATAAATTTAACTGTAATCATCACAAACTATTGTGGGGAAAAAAATCTATCACTAGTAAACATATCATAATAATCGATTTATTATTTAAGAAAATTAATGCTGCTGGCAAATTTTGTCTTTAAATTCCTGGAAAGAAATGAAAGAAATTAGAAAAATAAATCTTGACATCAGTTTATATATAATACACAAACAGCATTTCAAAGTTTCGGAAATTGCTATTGGCATCGGCGATACTAAGACCTAAATATGCAAGTAATATTCCGACCTATATGACCCGACGTAGATGCTTTGTGGAAAACTTGATGGGGTCGTCAATGAAGCTACCCTACTTAACCGAAGAAACAAACGACACTTGATGATATTGGATAATTGCAAGCAACAAATGACCCTCTAGAGAGAACTCATAATGTTGTGTATTTTTTTTTTCGTTGGAAGATAATTAAAGACAAGAGCTTTGACAAAATGTCCCTAATAGAAAATCTAATGACTGGGATTTTTAAGGTTTCTTCGATGTCAAGAGGCATCCAATTTCTTGGCCATCAAAAGCCGTGTTCTAACGACCCTGATTCTTCAGACGGTTTTTCAGACTTCAGTTTCTGTAAATTGGACAAACAACAAAACACCCCATAAAACCGTAAGAGAGGATCAAGGGAGGGGGAATGCGTGCCCCGTTTGAAGAATCACTAGTAGTTGGAACACAGCTTGAGTCTACGTTCACGCCATCGTGCACAGTCTTTGATCTCATGATTTACAGATCCTTCTTTAGTAGCGCAATGAAACGTCCTATTTTTGTCAAAGAAATGACTGTAATGTACTCAAAAAGTAATTCAGTTTTGGAAATGAAGTTAACTAATAATGACTAGTTGAAAACCCTTGTACCAACAATACCTTCCTTACGCAAAGAATATTAATGTTTATACAACATTAATAAATCATGTCTTTATATTTCTTGAATGTAGAGAAAAATACCAAAAAAGCAAATCTTCCATTCCATAGCCTAATAGCTACACAGCGGAAATTTTAAACTGCAAATTTTTCTTGCTGTTAGCAACATAGAAGAGTGAAGATTAATGCATTGTCATTATCGTGTCTACACCATCATCGAAACAATGTCAGCACTGCCCGCCAGGCTCCAAAATGTTAGGTAAGAATGCCATATGATGGGGGTTGGGGAGAGAAGAAGAAAGAAATGCAGAAAACAAAAGACGATAAACATCCCAGCGAAGTACATATACACAACAACAAAACATTCCAAGAAAGGAAAAAGTCTTCACAGCTTTGCCAATCCGAAATGACGTTGCTTTTTTTTATTCTTTTTTTTTTCTCTCTCTCTCACTCTTTCTTGCAGAAGCAAATCTAAGGGGTTATGAGGCTAAGGCCAAGCTGAAAAAGAAATCATCCCAGAAAGAGATGGGAAAAGATTCCAGAAGGGAGAAGGGGAAAAAAATACAAAAAGGAAAGGCGAGGTATAATCAACTGTTCATTTGCTGTCGTCGGACAAGTGCAGATGGAAAGGGGACCCCTTTTTTTCCACCTGCTTCCGCGCTTCGATTCGTGAATCTCCGATCTTGGCTAACAGGGACAAGGTGCAACTGCAATGAACATGATAAGCGCGCGGGAAAATAAGAGGGTGAAGGGGTACAGGCGGAAAGAAATAAAACAGGGATGGGGCACAAATTGCGTCACTCCAAATCCGTCCCTAGCTTCGAAACAGATTGGTTCAGCGAATGATGGGGGGGTGGGTCTATTTCTTTCCTTTTTTTCCCCTCGACTCTTTCGTTTTGTTTGGGACAATTGCTAAAAGCTTTTCAGTACGAAACGAATGGGGTTAAAAAGTAATCAGGTATCTTTTATGTTTGTTGATTTGTTCCTGGAAATAAGAAAAACTTTTTTTTATATTAGAAAATGTCTCTTTATATTTTTCGGAAAGTCGTCGAGACTGCTGTCTTTGGAACGACAGGTAGTAATTAAATCCTTTTTGCTTTTAGTAATAAAACATTTTTTTTATTGATTCCACCCCACCCTCCTCTGAGATCAACTGACTCGGTGGAATTAATTCTGCTTTTAATAGAAGTCTGGGTGAGCAATGTAATCGAGCACCTTTTTATTGAAATATCAATTTTCAGATTCAGTAAGTTCTTTTAAAAACGACGTTTCAACCGTCACAGATTTGAAATATCGATTCATTTTTCTGAATGTTGGAAATGGTTGGATTCATTTTTTTCTTTTTAATTCTTCGATATATTTGCTGAGGCACTGAGGCGAAAATTGTTATAACTTCTCCGTGAAATCTTTTCAGCTTTTCCTGCTTTGAATTAGATTCTTTTTTTAAGAAGTGGTTATTCGTTTCAACTTTATTATATGTTTATTATTTCTTTAAAGAAATAATATTGGATTGGTAATAAGAAAGGATATAATAAGTTCAGTATCCAACGAAGTTTTATGAAAAATCTTTCTGGAATTTATTAATTGAATTCATTGAATAATCAAACAATTTGTCAATTCTGTTCCCCCCCCATATTATACTGAATTTATTATTTGTTTAGCATGTATAGAACTCCTTCACCTTTGCATATGCGTTATAATTTCTATACGAAATACCGATTACGTTTTAGTCATAGATTAAATATCTTAATCATAAAGAAATAAACATTGTATGACTGTGTTAGTAATTCTTATTTATGAATTTGCCAGGTTATCGCTTAATACGGGTAGAAAAAAAGTGTCATCTTTCCTTCAATTAAAAATGTTTTGCTATCTTGTCTCAATTAAAACGTGAAACTTAACAATGATTATTTCTTAGTTTGCTTTAGGAATGCATATCCCTGCAAAGTTACCATAAAATTAATTGGTTTTCAAACGAAATGGACTGATACTGACTGTTTAGTAAAAAATCAAGGAAGCATTTTTGTGATTGGAATCGAACCCTATAAATATCTGAGTAATATTCCTTTAGAATGTTAATTTTGTGCATTGATAAGAATAAATTCTGGCACATTAGAAGGATAATCTAATATTAATTAAAGTTTTTTAAAATGCATATAACATATGAGTCTAGATGCTTGTCTTCAAACTACCATGCAAAGGCCTTTAATTCGAATATCAACAATGAATTGCTCTAATTTCATTTTGAAATCCATTGCGATTTAGGCTGGAAGAAAAGTGCATGAGACTCAACTATAATTAGATATTCAGATGATCTCCACAGTTACATTTGAACGGTGACTTGGATTTAAATGAATGGTAGCCAACCTAAAAAGAAAAACCTTTTTGAAAACATAAGCAGTAGCATTGAGAAGACGCCTGGAATATAAAATGTTTGTCTCTTGCCATCATTAATTGAATGATAATTAATGTTTCACATTTGCATTATAATTGGTTATAGAAAGTGGCAGTGATTGACTAATATTTTTTCACCATTACTCCCCCTAATACAGACAGCCGGAGCTTCTGTAACTATGTACACCCAATCTCTGTCCCACTTATCGTAAATAAATATGAAGAACAATGTTTTGGACTAAACATTAATAAATACCAGTATCAGAATGTGTGAATAATTAATGAAAGACATTTTTCACCTAAGTAATAAAACTAACATCTTAAAATCAGAAGAGAAAAAAAATCACTGGCCTCTTTTAAGCTGAAAAGTAAAATATTTACTTCAAAATTAACCTGCGCCAACTTATCGGAACAACATTCTAATACTGAATAAAATATGGAAAGGGGAAGAAAAACGCACCCTTCTAAATGACAGAATGAGAGCCAAATTTATGAACCTTCGTTTCTTTCAGAAGAGTTTTGTCCTCCGTTGGCGAACAAAATCAAAACTCTCTTTTGGCATCCTTTTTAGTGGAGGCCAAACACATCGTATGCTAGGGATGGAAATCATACGTTATGTGTGACAGGCGTTTGGAATGGGGGTTAATGGGAAAGCCACTTTCCGTAATGGCTGCCTTCCGTCCTTCCCCGAGGGGTCTTTTCTCCAACACCTGTTCGGGGACGGAGAGAGGAAATATTTCTCGCGGCAGATGCAGCAGACTTTCTTTTTTCCCCTTCCCTTTTCCCATATTAAAAGTTCTCTTTTGCCTTTCTTCTTTTAATATATATGTATCGTAGATAGAAAAAGAAAGCTTCCTATTGGATGGTTGCCTTAAAGACACCCTGTTTTTCCGAGGTCAACCCCTCCTGCAGAACGGTTATCATTTAAAATCTTTTGGTGGAATTGAGCATGTGGAAAAGAATGTTTGTGACACAGATAGACAGAGAAGTTTGTAGATCTTGAAAAAGATGTAATTCCTTCTTTTTGGGGGGCAGTTCTTTAGATACGAAATTTTTTGCGAAATTGAAAGATTGAATTTATATTTTGGAACTGTTTCGTAATGTGAAATAAATGCTGTTAGAATGCTTGAGGATTTTCTTGATAAATTATTTAGGACATCACTATGAATAATTTAATAGATGTGGCTTTATATATAATATATTATTTTATTGCTCAGAAAGTAAAATTATTAACATTTAATCAAGAATCTGATTGCCTTTTGTGGTAAAGTTGCATTAAGCTAACACACAATGCTAAAGATTACAATGAATATTGCATATATAGTTGTATCATAAAATTATGGATGTAGCTCTCTAAAGTACTATAAATTGCTGCTCGATAGTTGCTTGCGGCGATAATGTCCTGCAATTTTGATAATGCAATGTAGCGAATATTATATCTGCATTATCAACGGCGTGGTGTTTTGAGGATCAGGTGCTCACGTGGCTTAAGTTATAATGTTACGAGAACTTCCTATCATAATATCGGTAACATCATGATATTATTACGAGCTCAACTGTGTGCTGCAGTTTATTGGTGCTTTGCATTGATATTCTCGTTATGTTTTATTATTATTATTATTATTTTGTTATCACGTGTACATAATAGAAAAAATTCATATTATAACAATTCTCTGTATTGACATATTGATCTTTATCGTCATATTGCTCCTTCACAATTGCAAGTTACTATAATTCTTTTCTGCAACTTTTTTGATTTTCTACATTACTATTTTCGCAGGTTCTTAATATGCCTCAGTTTTTATCAACATCTGCGAATTATTATCTTTCACAAAATAATTGTATTGCCATTGTGAATAACTTTTTAAAGAATTCTTATATTGAAGAAATTTATTTGAAATCCGTAAATTCTGTTTTGAAAAACACTTGTCAGATCTAATTTTCCCACTTTCTGGCATTTCATATCTTATGAACTATTAATTAATGTATAATCTTGTATTCATAAATACTGTTTTGAAAAAAAAAAAAAAAAAACAATTGATCAGATGTAATTTTTTACCTTCTGGAATTTAATATTTTTTGATCGTTTAATTAATGTTTTATCCATAAATTGTGTTTTGTAAAACATCTGTTCAGGTCTAATTTTTTCACTTTCAAATATTTTATGCTCTTGGATCTACTAATAGATCATCGTTTTTTGTTGGTATAATGTTATTTAACTTGTGGAAGCAACGACTTCAGATTGCTTACATTGCTTTTTAAAAATTGGGATTGTTTTTGGAAGTTTTACTTGATTTTATTTAGTGAATTCAGTTTGACATATTATTCCCAAAATTATAGTCCCCCCCTCCTCCTCCTTAGTATTCACACATTAATTTTGGGTGTTCTTTTTTTACAAGATATTTCTTTTAGCCAGTGAAACCAAGTTAGTTTTTTATTATTGAAGCTATATATTTTTTCTGGTCCTAACACTCACATATTAATTTGAACTTTCTTTTTCTTGTATAGCGTTACTGTTCTTGAATGCATATCTGTATAGCGTTAAACATTCGCCCATACATTTCTGATGTTCTTTTTTTAGAATGTATTTCTTTCATCTAGTGAGCCCAAATTGGGATTTAGTTCTCGAAGCTTCATATTTTTTATGACGTTAACACTGATTTTGAACGATCTTTCTTTAGAAGTTTTTTTGCTTGTGTATCGAAATCAATATACTGTTCTTGAGTATACAGATCTTTATGGCGTTCATACACAATCATTTTCGATGCTCTGTTTTAGCTAGTGAGTCCTAATTAGTATATTGTTCTACTAACTTAAGATTTTTATCACATTAACAAACACCTCAGATTAGATTATATTTTCTTTAGACGACCTTAACCCTTTCATTTTAAAAATTCGAGATTTGGCCAAAGCGAACAATAAAAATCCTCAAATTTTATTGGCGTTCTCTAAGGCTAATAACGAAATATCAGAAGTTCCAATATTTGAAATTTCGATCCAAAAATCCTCCGTCTACCTCTTCTCCAATCACTTGAAAAAAGATTCCAAAAGGGTCGATTTTAGGGCTATTGAAAAGGAAGTCTTCAGCATTTTCTTCGTCGATAGCCAAAACATTCTGCGAAACTGGTGATAATGATTTGCAGCGAGATGTTGATTTCCGTTTCGCGTGGCCAGCTTATTGACAGAAAGCAAAGTTGGTTCGGATATTGAGGGGCTGTAATGCAAGCAAACCAACCTTTTGGATTGGGGAGGGTCTACCATTATCGATTTGGTCGAAAGAGAAAATCGATGTCACAAACTCTTTGTCCATGCCAATCATCGAATTGCCACTCATTCAAATTCTTCCGTGGCAACGTTTGCATTTCGGACTAAAATGCCTTTTTTTTTCCCCTTTTTTTTCCCTAGAATGCTTTTATTTTTATCGACGTAATTAAAAATGGTGCTTTGCGTTTCTTTTTTGGAAGTAGCTTTTAACTTTCCTGCCGCAAAGCTATAATCCGCATCGATTTCCGAACTCAGATCTCTACATTGGGCCTATGTAGGTTAAGTCAAATAACCTAGGCTTAGGATTGATACGAAAGCTTCGACAGTTTTTTTTAGAATTTTTTGGTTCATGAAATCTGCATAGTTGTGATTTTAGTAGCTTTTCTTTGTTATTAAGGAACCGTTGTTCTGATTTTATGGCAACTATTTTTTTTGTAGTTTTGTGTTAGCTCATATTGTTTAAAAATTCCTAGTGGTCATAATTTTACGATTAAAACAGCTAACTGTCATGGCAATAATCATATCTATTATATTTGTTTATTTTTGAATTTAAATAAGAAAATTTGTTAACGACGCTGATAATATTTTTTTTTCACTTCGCAAATTATAAGAGAACTCAATTCTTAATTGTTTCCATAATTGTGAATGTGAGTTGTAAAATCATTTTCTTCATTGTTTTAATTTCATTTCCTTATGAAATTATTCGAATATATCAACGTGGGTTGGGGGAATACAGCTCTAAACCAGGGTGAAGGAATAGTCTCCCCAATGCTTTCCGCATATTTTTTAATAAATTTGAAATGTTTGAGAATGTCTTAAATGGCAATAATTACGAAATGTTAACTTTTAGCTTGAATTTAGCATTTTTATTTAATCTGCCGTGTAATCTTTGGAGAGATATTTGGAGATTTATCTCCGATCTGGTAAATAGTATCCCAAAAATCGGATCTCTGTTTTATATGCGTTTTTTCAACCGATTAGAAAAAAAATCGACACAAAACTGCACTTGTAGTCTCAAAATCCCTTACAAAATTTGATATATTTAAAGTCATCGCATTATTGAATTACTGCTTTCGCATGTTTCTGAAAGTACAGGGAGACAGATAGTCTGTCTGCCTGTACTATCAGAAACATGCCAAAGTTTTGAGCCAAATTCAACAACGGCAGATAGTCTGCCCGTTGTCGAATTTGGCTCAAAATTAGACAGGTGTCTGAACTATAGATGTTAAATCTGTGTACCAAATCTCATCTATTTCATCACTTTTTTCGTTTTGTAATTATCATGTTAATAGTCGGATGGATGGACTGTCTCTAAATTGATTTTACTCAAGATTTGATAAAAGTCTGCGAATTTGGTGTAAAAATCATATACAGAATTTCCTACTTCTAGCTGAAAGCGCTTTTGAGTTATGTTTGTCGCAGACAGACAGACGAATATTTTCTAAAAATGTATTTTTCTCAGTCAGGGAGCTTTGAAACGAGCAAATTCGTCAAAATCTCAAGTTTGAATTTCTTGATGATTACTGGACTTTCTGGATGATTGCTGGCAGTATAGATACTGCCTATAGAAGAATGTAAAAACTGAATTATTTTACTTACTTTTCAAAATATTTGAGTCGTTTATTTTAACATTAATTATTAATTAGAAGGATTTTTTGACAGATTTAAGAAGTTTTTTAGTTTTTATGCATTGAAATATTTTTTATGACACATTAGTTGAAACTTGTTGAAGCTTGGAACTCAACTGTTTACTTTGCAATTTCCTTCGATTTTAATTGCATTTATTTTGCGGTTTTTGTTTTGCATTTGTAACGAAAACAATATTTTTATCTACTGGCCAATAATGATCATGGTTTATAGTTTTATGTAATTACGCATTATTTTGCAATTTCTTTCTTGCAAATGCATATATAATCCTCTGGCATCCGGAAATGGGAATTTCAATCTTTGATTGTTTAGTTTTTCAAAACAATTTATATTTTTTCTGAAAACTATTTAAAGTAATTGTGTAATCCATTAAAAACAGATCCTTAGTAAAACGCTAAAACACTAGTAGAATTGCTTTGGTATTGATGGAGTTTAAAGATATTATAAAGCTACTGATGACAACATGAATTTAAAGATGGAAATGGATATTTTATTTTTATCGAATGTTCTTTCGGATTAATATATGCTTTTACCGGTCCGAACATATCAAAATCATGCTCTGATTATTGTAGTTATGTTTTGCGAATATATATGCGGAAAAAAATAATCTCTAAGCGCATATCAACAAGTAAGTTTTGGTCAAAAGTCCAAATATAATTCTCTTTCTAAAAAAAATTCTGAATACTGCTGATGGAGCAAATGTCATTATTTCGTCAAGTGCAGGTCATTTACTTCAAAAAAGAAAAAAAAAAGTAAAAAAAAAAAACTTTTTTTTTCGAACTCCTGTAAAATGCCCTTTTTTCAGATGAAATGTCATTTGCTGTAAAGACATAAAGGAATTGACAATCATTTTTTTTTCCTCTCAGAAAAGTTTCTTGGCCGCTGTTTATTTTTCAAAAAGTTGCCCTTTCATAAAATCTCAGATCTTGTCAATGGTTGGATGGCAGTGACTTAGCAGTTTTAAAAATCCCATTCCATTGTTCTTTTTTTATTTTCTCTCTCTCTCTCTCTTCATTTTCCTCAGTCCTTTTCTGATTTTTCTCCGAGAACTAATTTTTTAAAAAACGTAATTCTAGTCTTTACGATTCATTTTTCTATCTTAAGTCATCTTTTAAAACGCCATTTGTGGAATAATTCTTTTTTATTCTTTTTGTCTTTTCTTTCCTTGCGCCATTTTTCCTATCCGGGCTTCTTTAGTTAAAAAGTTCTTCTGTGGAAAACCCTGATATCCTTCCCACATTGGCAAACCAGATATTATTTATTTATTTTTTCTTATATTGAATGAAAATTGGTTACGCCATTCATTTTATTAGTATGCAATGAGCAGTGAAATTTTAATTTACACTTCTGTTAGTAAATCATTATCGTATTAAATTTCTTTTCTTTCCAGGAAATTGATTACATTTTTATTCAAGCGGTTTATTATTTGTGAGATTATATGATTAAAAACAATTTATTCTGTAAAGATTTTTTTTCGTTTGCTTTAATCAAAATCATTTTTCAAGGATAAAGAAAATATTTATTAAAATGTTGGAACATCTGTGATATTTCTTACAATTATTACTACTTTTTTTAACTTTCAATTTTCGAAATTTTTATGCTGTTTCACAATATTTATGAATTATTTCGATTTTTACAAAGAACTTTATTATTTGTCAACTAGCGTCAGATTAATTCCCGAAAAGAATCCAATCAATATGAAAAGCAAATGATTTTTTAAATGCTATTTTGTGTCTGTATTTACCGGAAAAGAATAAATATTCAAGAATACAATAGAAAAAGAAGACTAATGAAAAATGGGAATTCTCTAATTATATATTTTTTATGAAATATTTGACATTTGAGAACATGTTTTTTTAAAAATTCTTTTCTTGTTGAAAAAAAAAATCATTAAGTATTTCTATCGTTTAATAAAAATATAAAAAAGGAAAACCTCCTAATTAGTTTTAATTGAAATTTTATTTTAACTTGCGAAAGTTAAATACTTATAAACTTAAACAAGAGAAAAGGGGGAAGAAACGTAGGAAAAAGAAAAATTCTTAATTAACTAATGATTTCATTATCAATATTAAATTTTATTATCTAATGCTAAAGTATATTTTCTTTTTATATTATGTATTTTTAATTTTTCACGCAGTTTTGTTTTTGTCAAGTTATAAATCTCTTAATACTTTAGATGGAGATTTATAAAGTTAAATGGTGAAATATTGATTATTTTAAAATTCAATTTCCAAGAGGTTTTTTTTTTTTTTCTGAGTAAAATCAACGATAGTAATATGTGAAAAAGAGGAAATATTAAAAATGAGATTTTTGAATATGCATTTTAGATTAGAATTTTTCTATAATTCTCTGTAAACTTTAAATTGTTCCAGAATTTCACATCATGCCCTTGTAGGCATTCTAATGCTAGCCAATCACTCTTAGGAATTACTGCTGGTCGTAAAATATATAGCTATTTTATATTGAGGGTATAATTATTAGTTGGGGTTTTTTTCGCAGTTAAAAAAAATCTTTTATCTTATCTATACATTTTTCTAATGTTGCGGGAAAATTAAATTATGGAGCTACTACAATACTCGTTTAAAAAGTATGACATATTTGATTTATGAAATATCCAATTGTATTTATAAATGTTGAATGCATCATGATATGTGTTGAATAAATTTGTAAAACAAATGCTGTTTCTTACTTCAAAAAAAAAAAAAAAAACTCGAATATCGTTTTAGCTGATTTTAACTACAGTTTTGTATAAGCGGAAAGACAGTAAATGCACAATATGAATCTATTTAAAAGAACTGGTTTTGTTTATTATTTTCCTGGCTACTGTGAATGATCCCTGGATTACGAAGCTTATTTATTAAAATGGCCACTATAGGGAGCTGTAATGAAAAGGTTTGGTTACATACGTACTTTATAAGTGGAACAATTTGGAATACAAGTAAAGCTTTTAAAATTCTCAAAACAATGCACTGAAGATTTTATAAAAAAATTACATATGCATCAATGCAAAAATAATTTCACATAATTTTGCATGAGTAACAAATAAAATTAATCTCTGAAGATTTACTAAAAAAGTTAATTTTAAACGAAATCTGAATTACAAAAATGTAAAAATAAATTAAATAAAAAATAGGAAAACAGAAATGAAATGCGGCGGGTTTTTAAATAGCTTTCATCAAATTAATATTTTTACCCAAACTTATTTTTCTTAATGCATCTTGTCTGAAAATATGAAATTAATTAGTCCCAAAAACTATTTCACCCTGGAATCTCAATAAAAGTTTTTAGATTAATTACTTCCACCTTTTAATAAAGCAAATTCCCTTTCTTAAACCATCATCAGCCATGTCGGTATAAGATCGAAGCCATATTTAATCTCCCAATAAATGACTTCATCATGCTCTGGGACTGGAACTTCCGAATAGATTCATCAACTGCATACACAAACCATCCAAGTCGTTACTGCTTCAAGGATTTAATCGTTAAACGAAGGCGCGATCTTTCCATTCGCCGATTGCTTGAGACTTTCCTAACGTTGGCTTTGACAACTTAAGCTAGAATAATTTCCTACTTAATTAACAGTTAATTTCTAAGGAAGGGTCCTGAGAGGGGGATGGAAGGAAGAAGAAACAAAGATAAAAGAAAGGGGGAAACTTTATTTTACCTTGTTTTCCCAACTCGGGAAATAAATAACCTCATTAGAGTTCTGGCATTATGCAGATCCCAGTGTTAATTGCTGACAATTATTCAGCTGGTACCTTTCCTCACCCTCACCCCTGTCTCACGACACTCTCTAATCACAGAGATTAAACTTGGCGACACATGACTCATTCGTCTCCGACAATTTCAGCATTCCGCCACTCTTTGAGTGAAACTTTTTCGGTTTGTTGTGTCCTGAAAGGTGTCACTGTTTGGCAGATCTCTTAAATAACCCCGCCAGATAATGAGATAAAAGGCCAAAAAATCGATTTTCAGCCAATAAGTCTTGTGTTGTTTTTTTTTCATTTTGCCACTCTTGGCGCTTTTTTTTTCTTGTCGCCTTAATTTGCCTGGAATTGGATTGAAGAAAGGCAATTAACTAGTTTCTTTTCATAAACCTCCATTTTTCTGTGTCAAGAGTATAATTTTTACTGGCTTCGATTATGTATTTTTAATTAAATTTAGACGATTTTGTGATGAATCTCAAATATTTTGTACTTGTCGATTCAGAATGGGGAAATGAAGTTTAAAATTTAATTTTTCAGTTTCATTGTAAGTAGGAAACAAACACTTGTAATAAGTATTAAAATTAATGAGCATGAAACTAAATATACATAATATACGAACACAAATTCTTTTGACATTAAAAAATTAGGTAAAAGCAACTTAACTTATCATGTTATTTTCTTTAACAATCTGTTGTAAAGGGTGGTAAAATCAAATTAAATAAAAAGAAATTAATCTTTAGTTTAATCGTTCTAAAATTAGAGACATTGGATTTGTGTTTACAATTGTGACAGCATTCTTTGTAGAAGAATCAGTTGCCTTCTCTATTCCCCCTTCCTTCAGCAATTAAAACGCCATCAATTAGACTAAAGATTAGTGTCGTCTCGTCGCCAAGCACTCGAAACACTCGCCATTTTTAGAGACAAAAAATTCTTTTTTTAAAGATTGCAATTAAAATTTGAGGAATGCTACATTTGGCAAGGAATCGCCCATGGGAAAAAAAAATTACACTCAACCATCATTCATATCTCAAGTATTACAACTAATAGAGGTGGAATTGGATCGAATATAGCCCTGAAATATTTGAAAACGATAATTTCAATTGATGATACCATTTTCTAACAGTAAGCAGTATTCTATGTAATGAAGTTATATTTAAACAAGATATTATTTAAAATCATTAATTTTTCTATCCACCATAGTTTATCGTGCAGAAGCACGTATTATATTAACTATGATGTAATAAATTTATTTACTACTTGTATGGCCTTTAAATTCTCTGTGAAAACTTTTGTTAAGTTTATTATACTGATTTCTTGTGCTAATAGGTTTTACGCCAAATAGAATTTAGCTGCCTATCAGCAGCATTTACCACAGAATTTGGCGATTTTTAAGGTAATTTCATAAGATGCTTTCTCAATATTTTCATTAATAACTATCCATTCCAATTTAATTGTTTATAAGCTGGCATCATCGTGCTAAAGATAAAGATAACGTAGAAGTTACTTAAGAAATAGTTCTGTTAGTGTGGCGCCAAATTGTACCATTACTGAAACCAGAATCTCCATTTCCAGGATTTAACACGATGTTTAATCGTTGTGTAAGTAATATTCCGAACTCGAAAATGAGATCTGCTTACATAAAATTTCGCATAAAATATTAAAGTTGGCGAATGCAAAATAAATATTAATCCTGTTGACCATAATGTTGACTTTTATCCTTGGATCGGAAGCAATTATAACCGTTAGTCGACGATCAGTCGCCATTGAATTTAGCTAGTCGCGTCTAGGTCTGGGATTACTGGATGTCGCGACGAGGCGCTTACTAATCCTGGAATCCAAGTTCTTGTTGTTGGAGCTTAATATATTAAAGGGGCTTTACTGCTATTCCTGTCTCATAAAGCGCGTCTAGGTGTTATCGTTGTTTCATAACATGAGAAAATGGCAGGCTTCATTTTTTTATTTAATTTAACAGACTTTTCACTTTCTTGTTGAAAAAAATTCGACCTTCAGATTTCGATGATCTCTACGTTTCTGGATAACAAATTAACTTCCATGATTAAATAACATATAAACTTTCATAACTTCCATTTTCTTTCTTTAAATAACTTATTCCTTTCACATATCATTAATTAATATTTCATTTTACTGTTTACTTCATTCTGACATGAACATATGGGAAGTGCTTTTGATATAAACGGACAGAGCCTCCCTTCTCTATAAAGGGCATTGGTTCAAGAAGCCATTTTGGGCCCTAATTATTTTTGAAGTTAAAAACAAACAAACACGAATACATATTATTAATGCATCTTTATTTAATGCCTAATATATATATATGTATAGTGCATTTATTACTTCAGAAAAATTACAATGTTTTGCAATTTCTTTTCGATGCTTATTATAACAGTGCATTTAAACGTTCTGAACACATGCTTAACCGAAGATAATTCTTTATTAATTTTAATTGACTGAAAGACCGAAGATAATTCTTTATTAATTTTAATTGACTGAAAGACCGAAGATAATTCTTTATTAAT
>JAPMOQ010010593.1:905028-929101 GCA_026543055.1 Argiope trifasciata | reverse complement strand
TTATTAATTTTAATTGACTGAAAGACCGAAGATAATTCTTTATTAATTTTAATTGACTGAAATAGCACTCAACACATACTATAGTAAATAGTAATGGAGAGAAAAGTTTTAACTTAGTTAACACATTTAGAAATAAATCATTATGATTATTATTTATTATTTTCTTTTTTTTACACCCAGAAGGACATGTTTTTGTCAGACAGTATTAAGCAGCTTATAGAATGAATTATCAAATTATTATATGTCATACTATAAGCTATTACCTAATAGGTGAGATACGTGATTGTAAATCTACTTACTTATTTTGTATACTTGCTCAAGACTATAATATATACTATGAACTTCGTATATACCCAAGTCCGCCGACTTCTAAATTTAAATTTCTTTCTTGGTTCTTTTCATTCGGTCATGGGTGGTGAAGTAGTAATGCAATGTACATTATTAGGATCGTTTAATTTACCTTTATTTTACTTTTTGTTTGAGCAACTTAACATGTCTGAAGGGAATTTCTTGATTCATGAATCCACCCACCTACTTTTTTTAGGTATCACCGCGATCATTGCCCAATAACGGCGTCAGTCGACTCTCAACCAGTCATGCGGAATTAAACTTGTATACTTTCAGCAAGTGTAAATGGTATTATTGTTTAAAACAGTATTTTAATTCTTAAAAACGGTGATCCCCCTCTCCCCTAGTCGTGGAGCCTTAGTGCATAGCATTCTTCAAAAACAGTTGACTACTTAACATATATCGACTTCAATTGAGCTTTGCATGTTATAGAATATTAACCGTAATTTTTTTTTTTTTTTTACTTTAATAGACTTGGAAGCTTACTTTAATAGACTTAACCGTTACATTAACCGTTGACTTTAATAGGCTTGGAAGTAATAAATTAGAAACTGACCACACCTGCGCATGTAAAAAGAACAACAACAACAACAAAAATTACTCCTCCCACCCATTGTATTTGGCATTTGTTGGAGGAGGAACTGGATTACATTGCTGTTGGAAAATCGAAAAAAATATACAACTTGATAATTTTTTCGAGAAAATTTAAAAGGCAAACTATACCCTTTCTAATATTTTTTTTCTTCAATTAATTAATACAAATTAGCCATATTAAATGAATTTACGATAAATCTTGCTTTTCTGAATTAAAAAAAAATAACCAAAATTAAATCAGAGTTTTGTTAATAGAAGTATAAATGTAAAACAAGGCAAGAATACTTTTACTTCTAAGCCAAATGAAAACTAATTTTATGAAAGTAATTTGCAATTAGAAGAAATTTCCATTAAAGATTTCGGTCTGTTTTTAATATTTTTAAAAAGACGCAAGCATATGCTTTAGTGAATCCACGTTTTAATTTTTCTTCTTATTAATACCATAATAACTTTTAATGTTTATTCTAATGAAAATGAGTTATGGTTTAAAAGTTTTATAAAACTTGAGGAAGAAATTATTTTACTTAATCTCCTTTTCCCATAAAGAGTTGAACTTAAATTGCAGTTGTTGAAACCAAAAGCGAGACAAATAAAACCATTGTTTTGCTACTTAAAAACTTTGTAGCGTTTGCTGTAAACAAAAGTGTTCGTACAAAATAATTTATTCGATAGGTTAGCTTGGGCAGGTTGCCAAATCTTGTATTTTCTATTACGATTTTTTTTTTTTTTTTTTTTTTTTTTTTTTTGCGTGGAAAGTTTTTTGGCGTTTTTGAGTGACATTTCATGTTTATGCAATGATAAATGAATTTATTGGTGGGAAAGAAAAGGTTGTGATGATAAAATATTTCTCTAGAGAAGTCAAACCAACCTTCAAATTACCGCATCTTTATCCCAGCTGCATAGTTTTGTTTTTTTATTATAGTCCTTAAAGAAAGTACAAGCATAACAAAACATTACAAGCTTTTGTTCTAAAATGTAGGGGTATTGTTTCATCGGCACTTGAAAAAAAAAAAGTTCAGTTTTTACTTTAAAAGTTTCTCAAAAGAAAAAAAAAATGTATTAAATTTGTTTTGTACCTCTAGCAAGTATTTAATTAAAAAGAAGGATGGAATTTAGTAAACAAATTTAAGAATTAAGGAATTCTATGAAATCTTTATCAGAATTTGTAGATGTTTTTTTGAAGTAAAGCTTGAAAAATATATTTTGGAAGTAGTTAAAAATTTTAGTTAAAAATAAAATTAAGAATTACAGTTGGAATTTTGTCTGAACTAATGATGTTTATATTAAAAAACAGATGAATACTTCATATTATAAAATCCTTTGATGCTATAATTTTAAATGTGTTCAGTTAGAATTTGCTCAATTGGAATTTTTTTCAGTAGTTTCCATCACATTTTTATGAAAACGTTTTAATCATTGTTTAAATGTATTTGTTTCAAAATACATATGAATTCTTCATTTTATAAAATCCTCAGATGCTATAATTTTAAGTTTGTTCAGTTAGAATTGGAATCAATTGAAATTATCTTAGGATTTTTTTTTCAACTATCATTTTCTCCACGTTTTTATAACAACTTTTTAATCATTGTTTAACGTGTTTGTTTAAAATAGAGATGAATATTTCTTATTGTAAAGTCCTCTGAAACTATTATTTTAAGTCTGTGCAGTTAGAATTGGAATCAGTTAAAATTCGCTCGGTTAGGTTTTTTTTTTTCCTTTTTTTTTTCCCAAAAAATATCTCTTTTCACATTTTTATAACAACTCTTTAATCATTGCTTAAATGTGTTTGTTTTAAAATACATAGAAATGCTTCATACTGTAAAGTCCTATGATGCAATAATTTTAAGTTTGTTAAGTTAAAATTTAAAGTAGAATTTCACTTAGAATTTTGCTCAGTTAGATTTTTATTTAAATAATTTCCTCCACCTTTTATAACATCCTTTTTAATCATTGATTAATTTATGCATAATGCATATTAAATATCTTTCTTACGAATATATTTCTGACTTTTTTTTTTTAAAGTGAACTCTTGAAATTTAAAATATGCCATACATTAAATTTCCAAGCCTTTTCCTATAGACGTTTTACACTTTCGTTAAACATTCTAAAAATCTTTTCACTAAAAATTCCACACTCCAAACCCTAACTTCTTTACAGCCATCCACCTTCTAGAAATTAGGATGATTTCTTAGACACTAAACAGACGTCAATTTCGCGGTTGAGGCTGTCACGTGCTGCCAACGTGACCGCTTTCTGTGCTGAAAACGGGTGTCTAATCCGTTCCCTGAGCGACTTTTACAGCAAACGTGGCTCGATCCGAAATATTCATTTGGGACATCCCAAACCCACGGAGAATGGCCATCAAAAGGTAAAGCTGTAAAGTTACTAAAAATAGCCGAGGGCGTGTGGAGATGGGTCCACTATGCATCATCCGGGCAACCTTTGCTGTCAATTCCAAGACGCCAACTAGCTTCATTACCAAAGAGCAGTGTTATTATTATACCTTCGAGGGCCATCCCAGCGGTACCTGCACGTCTTACCAAAACGGCTATTTAACAGATTAACTTTATTTATTGCTGCCTCTTTGCTTCGTGCTGGCGAATTCTATTTTCACAGTTAACTTCATTTATGTGATTAAAACTTCATCAAGGGGTGGAGATGGGTATTATTTTTTTCTTCTTATTATTATACCCATCTCATGAAGGACCTGTTTCACTTAAAATAATATTCTTCTTCTTGTGTTATGCATTTTTGTTGCAGACGTCACTTTTTGTGTCCTTTTATGATATTTTAATGAAAACTGTGCTGCCGTTGGAATTAAATATAATCAAAAAGGCTTTGGATGATAATTTTTAATCCTATTGCTTTTGTCGGTTGAGTTGGTGTCCATCGTCCTAGTCGGTTTACCTTGATAATATGTGATGTTGTCTTAGGAATTAATGGCTTTTAATTAGTTGGTTTTGCTGCATCACTATGGACAGAGTTGTTTGTTAAATTTGCTGTACTAATACTGACAAAAATATATCAACACCATTGCTCTGCTATAAAGTGAATGTTATTATAAAATGTCAGTTGTCTAGAAAGTAATGAACATTGTAGTTTCCAATTTATGAAGATGTTTTTAAATTCTTTAATTTATGGCTGAACTAATTAGTTTCTAATACTTAATTAAATAAAAGGTTATCTTTCCTTTTCGAAGTTTATAAATGTATCTTTTTTTTTCACAAATACATATTATTGTTTGATTTTTTTCCCCTCTTCACGTTCTCAATTCCATGATTTTATATTTATTTCAAAGTAAGATTAATAGAAACTATCTACGAAATCAATAAATATTGCATTCTACAAAATAATAAATATTGTACTCTATGAAACTAATGAACATTCCATTTCCATTTGATGAAGATATTTTTTAAATCGCTTAATTTGTCTTCTAATATTTAATTTTTATCTATTAGTTAATCTTTTAATACTTTTTATATAAAATAATATGAAACTAATGTATAACTTTTTTATTTAATATTAGCCATTTAATATTCGAATCATATAATGGATAACCATTTTTTATTCAATTTTTGCATTGCTTAATTTACTAAAAACATTTTAATTTCTAATATTTAATCGCAATTTAGTTTTTTTTTTTTGCGAGATTTGCGTAATTCTGTTTGTAATATTTCAAAATTGCAATACATTAAGAATTACCATATATGTTTCATTAGGTATGTACCACCACTTTGTTCGATCTAGTGTCATTGATATTTTAAAAGATATTAATTCGTTATTAGTCTCTATATGAGTTTTCTTTGTTATGATAAATCGAGAGAGTTCTTTTCTTTCTGCTTCCCCAATACCCACCAAGACGATAAGCCTCAGGCACAAAATAAGAAAAGAGACCGTACAGGATTGCTGATGTGCTATGCTATTGAACGCAGCCATTCCTTTTAACTAATGAATAACAATTTCTTATGCACTAGTTGCTGCTGATACTTTTTTCTAGGTTTGGATGCTTTCCAGAATTTTGTTTATAGCTTTATCCAAATTTACAAGTTCTGTAATTTCATTTTCATTTATTCATTTTTTTTCTTTTCTTTTTAATTTCCATGTAAATGGCTTTACTGCATTCAACTAGAAGATACAAAGATGGATGGTGTTAAAAATGTCATTTATTTTCTTTTATCCTTCATATCGTTATCATTAATTTCATTATAATTTCCGTTGAATGCTACCTTGTGACAGATTTCTTGTTTATCGATATTGGATATTGTGCATTGTTGCCCCTAAATTAATATTGGAACGAAGCAATTTCAGAAGTATACCTCGGCATTCACAAAAAGAAGAAAAAAAATTGATGTTTGCAAAAGATATTGGTTTGTTTCTGTTGCTGTTATTAAGTTTTGTTAGCAAATGAATTCACCTTGTATAATTAAAGGATATAATTTCTTCACTCGAGATTATGAAGTTCTTAGATTGATTTCGTACTACCTAATTTCGTAAATTGTGAGCTTTGTAAATTAAGACAATTTTGTATTAAAGGATAAATTTTCATAGTTAAATGATTCCGAGCTTATTAAATATGTAAATATGTAATTTCCCGTTTTATAGTTTCGTGCATTATTAGAAGTATACCTTGAGAACTAATCTTATCAGATAGTAAGTGTAAAATTTTTACTACTTCCTATAAATTTATATTTGGTGATAAGCAAGTCTTCTTCCTTACCTCTTCTTTACTGATCATTGACTTTCTCTGGAATAACACCACTTTCATAAACAACTCAGTATTAAAGCAAGGCTGTTCCATTGGATGTTTTTATTCCAAATTCTTCTTTCCATCATGTAGTCGCTCAAACTAGTATTGTCTCCATCATTTTTCTTCTTCAACCAGAAAGACCAGACCAGCTCTTATCGACGTGTTAGTAGCCACTATCTCGCCAACCTTCCTCCCTTTTTTACTGCTGAAAGTAGCCCACTTGTGCCAAGAAGATACGTACAGACACCTCGATACTCCTTTAACTCCACTTCAATGGCACCAGCGACCCCCCGTTTACAACAAACGGCGAAAAAAGCTGAAAAATTCCTTGATTTCACTTTGTGGCAGACGGATTGTGGTGATCAATGACCTATATTGACGTTCGGTTTAGGAGATGAATGGTTATTTTGGCGGTGCTTTATCCCACCCACCACCACCCGGACTGCATTGAAAATCCATCATGGAACAGTACGGTGGGAGGCTACCTCCAATACGTCTCCCATGAGGAGGTGCGCTATTGATAAATATAGATAGATTCTTTTCAGCGGCGACCGACTTCCATATGCATTTATTCTGGAGGTCCATGCTGCTGCTTAAACGTGTATCGGCCTTTAAAATGTGGAAGTTGTGTTAAGATAGAAGCTTGGTCGCCTCTAAGGACGATGCCTCGCGATTTTCAGTTTCCCTTATCAGAGCTTCAAGTGATGAAACGACGAGTGAAGAAGCGATGGCTTGGAAAAACGAATCGTGGATCGAATTTATTTTTTTCTAAGTTTGCATTATCCAGGGGGGATTCTTCAAAATTTATCCACCCATTATTTCGTCAGAAAAAGGAGTAAAATTGCTTAGGCTGGTGAAAGTATTTAAATTTTGTTGTAGGCAATTGGATTGTTATGTATGAGGAAGAGTGCATTAAATTGGGTTATATGTATCTGTGACTAACTATAGGGCGTTTATTTTACATCAAGTTTATCTTTATCTACTGCAATTCTTTTTATGGAGAATTTTTTTAAAAATATTTACTTAATTTAAATTGTTTTTTTTTAATTAGTACATTTTGTTACGTCATGAAAAAAATTTAGCGTCCATCTTATGAAAAAATTTATTTAACCGATATTCCATTTTGGAACATATTTAGTACATTATGACCAAATGTGGCTTTTATGAAACAATTTAAAAAAAAAAAACTTATTGAACTAATAATACATTTTGATATATTTGATCCATCGTGACCAATTTGTCTTTTATGCCATAAAGCAGTTAAGAACAACTTATTTTATACTGATGTATTTCATTGTATATTTGATATATCTTGACCAAACTTTACTTTGTGGCATGAAACAATTAAGAACAATAATTTATTTTTTTACTGACTCTCAATCACATGATTTATATTGTGAATATATTCCTCATTGCCATCATTATCATTATGTAGTTAATGTGCCATATATAGGTTAATTTTTTCTTATGGTAAATTTGAAATCTTAATAATATGAAAGTAGTTGCATATTTTATCAAAGCTTATATCAGTAGATAGTTTTTTTTTTTTCATCGACGAGATACCTAGTTCCTTATTCAAATTGAACTTTAATGCTGAGTGATGGTCGAGCACCGATCTCAACTACTCTGTTAAATTTGCTTTGCCAATTATTATTGAATCTTTTTTAACTTCATACCTTCCTTACTAACAATCTAATCAATCGGATTTATTAGACATAGGAAGATAACCTATCGCAATGGTTTTTATGTCAAGATATATAACATTTTGCCCATGTTATCTTGTGAACATAATAACTAGGGTTATTTTGTTTAGTTTTTAAATGACTCTCAGTATCTTGTTAGAAATTTAAAAATCTCGGATATGAATCCATAAATGGCTCATCTAGCTCAAAAGAAGATAGAAATGATGATAGGTGGTGTAAATTTTTATTTTGCTATAGCTTTTATTATATTAGAGATCCAAATATTGTCTCATTAAGATGAACAACTTTTATATTGAAAGTTTTTCAATAACTGCACTATCTTAGAAGTTAGGGGCTTAAAAGTAATTTTTTTCAAGCCCTAATTTTGACTGTTTCTAACATCAACAGTTTATGTTGTTAGATGGTAATTCGGATATAAAGGAATCTGCTTTTGCATTCCAACCTGCCATGAAGAATTTTTCTTGTTTATAATCAACTGAATTAATAAAATTGAAGTCCATATTATTCAAATTTTCTGTATGAATGTTCAGGCTTTAATAGCGATTGGTAGTATCCATCCATTAAGCCACGAAAGAATTAATAGATTTGGTATTCGATTTAGTATGAATCTTAAGATGAAGTACCTTATTAGTAATAAATGTCGTTGTTAAAAATTTAAAACTTTGCAATATCGTGTTTTAACAAGATATCAGCTTCTTTTTCAAATCAGTTAATGTCTTTACGGCAGTTATTCGGGTAGAAATGTTACTCACGTAATTTACGCTTGAAAAATGTCGCTGCTGTCATTTTCTTCCTTCCAAGAAGAGGTTACATCTTCAACAGGAAACAAATTTCCCGTCTAATATCTTTTCTTTCCATCAAAGTATACAGCTGTGACAGTTGTGATGAAAAAAAAAGTACTCTCAAGTTCAGAGCGATTAATTCAGTCTTCTCTCTCATTAACTTGCTGAGGAAAAAAGTTGAAAAACAAAAAAACTGGCTCAGGTATAAAAAATGTAGATATCTCACCTGCTTGGAAAAGGAAAAAGAAACGAATAAAAGAAAAAAAAAAAAAAGAAAACCAACAAAAGGGAGGGAAGGAACTCTAATAGACGCGAGAGGAGATTTCTCGCTGACACCTTGGAAACCTTTGTCTTTAGCATTCTTCTGCAGAAGTTTTCTCACCTTCTTGGCGAGAAAGAAGAAAGGTGTTTGAAAAGAGAGAAAGAAAAATGGCGAGCTGGAGGTTCTTTTATGATATTCGGGCGCCATCTGGTCAGCCAGAGAATTTCTACATCGCTGTAGTGCATTCGAAAGAAATTATCCAATGATTTCCGAGAAATGGCGGGAAGAAGTGGGGATAAAAAAAAAAAGAAGGAACGGAAGGAAAAAAAAAGATTCTTTTATGGAAATGAGATGAATTCGAAACGTGAAAATAATTACCATTCCGATAAAACAAAAGGATTTGGAGTAAATTTAGATGGGGGAACTATCTGAAAAATTTACTGCCATCAAAAATCTTTGGAGTTTTTTTTTTTAACTTTTTTTTTTCCTTTCTATCCTCTTTACCTCTTTTATAAGTAACTTCAATCTAAGTGATTAATCTGTTGCTGTGGGTAAGGGATTCATTCATTTGCCGTTTAGTGTCAGAAAAGTCGAGCTTTCGAAATGATTGAGAGGTATTGGAAATTTGATATGGGCCTTCTATTTCTTTTAAACATGAAGCAGACTTATCCTCCATCGAAAGAATCTAAAAATTTTCTGGAAAAAAAAAAAGAAAAGAATAAAAGAATAATAATGGCTGCCTTCTAACTTGTTTGAGAAAAATAAAAATGTTCTATTGATCAAACGCAGAAAGTAAAGGAGTTACGAAGCTTTTTACCACGCTTGTGTGATTTGAAATCATTGACAGTCGCTTATTGCATTTTGAGGTAAAAATTTTTAAATTACTTTGACAAATTACTTTGTTGATGTCCTTTAATTTCATTTACCGAGACAAATTACTTTGTTGCTAACTGAAATTAAAGGACATCACTTCCAAAAGTTAGTCATGATACGTCAAAGAATTAAATATTAATTGCTAAATAGACTAAAATCAGATTCTGGATATAAATAACTAAGACTGTATTTGAGTTGAACTCATTTAGCTCTAAGATTAATTATACCATTCAAATACTTAATATTGTTAAAGTAAAGTTTTAAATACAAAAGTGAAATGCATTTTCAAACGATAAACGAATAAAATTTAACAAACTGTCTGAAGAGGGGTGTAAACGTGATTAAGGGAGAAAAATAAATTAATCATTAGTGTGAAATTAAAACATTGGCATCTTTTAAGAATATATTATATCTATAATGACCTAACTCTTGCAGACTATTACAGAGATAATATCTTTGAAATTTAATTACAGTTGTTGTTTTCCTTGCGACTCTGTATCCAGAAATGCCAATTCGTTCTGGCATATTTTAATCATTTAGATGCCTCTTTCATCAATATTGATTAACATTATTAAAACCATTCGGTTTTCGATAGCTTATTGTCAATCCTCTACGAGCTGGCATTCGTTATTTTATTGTCTCCTGAATAGAATTATGTTTGCATAAACTTCTTAACTCAGGTACTCTTTACGGCTTCTTTTTTTTTTTAATGGCCATCTCTATTAGCTGTACTTCATTGTATTCACCTACAATGGCCATACTTAACTCCCTGAATCGCATCATTACTGGGACAAAAGAGGACACAAAAAAAGGCGTCAAATTCAATCTGGAGGGTTCTCAACAACGCTTCCGAGCCTTCATTTACTTACCTTTAATCACGCTTGACAAAGAAGAGAGAATAATTCGATAAAATCTTGAGAAGGAGCAACAGAAAAAGAAAAAAAAAGAATTGAACACTACATAACAATAAAAAAAAGGCTCTTTGACTAAAGGAAAGCCCTAACAACAAATAAAATGGCATGAAGTCCAAAAAGCACCGAATTACGCTCCCCCTACCTTCCCCCTGCCATCTCTACAGCAGCGATTTGTCGGGCACATCGAAGGCAATAACTGCAGAAGGCGTTAAAGTCGATTGCATTCTTGGGGCTGTACCTTTTATGGTGCTGCAGGACACCCGGAAGCTGTTTTAATATCAGGCTCCTTTAATTTCATTGCCCGCTATGGCGGAGGGGCGGCCGTTAGAGCTCTCTAGTAATGCCTGCAGTATCTTCTCCTAAAAGTTACTCGGACGATCTTCGATTTCGGGGTTTTTACGATTTTTTGAAGTCGGTTGTTGGAGTAATGGGTGCTGTTTCGTGACGAGACTCGCATGAGAGAGGAAATCTTTTGCCATTCTTTGGGACAATCCGATTTTTAAAGTTTCCGGGAAAAGCGCGTTGCTTTGCATAAGGGGCGCTTAAGTTTTATGTTTTTGTTTATTTTTTCTGATGAAAATAGAAATGAAAAAGAATCGTGAAATTTGCGTTGAGAGGTTTTATTGCTGTAAATTTGCATTAATGGATAACTATTGGTTTTAGTTCGTGACTTTTTCATGAGTTATATATATTTCCATATATTACATTTTTTTTTTGACAAAATCAAAATTGGTGTGCATTATGTATGAAAAATAACGGGACCAATTCATACCTTCATTATACATGACAAATGCATGGAACTAAGATAATTTTAGAATTCACTATGCATCCTGTATTAGAAAAGTGACGCCACAAGAAAGCGCAATATAATGTTTGAGAGTTTATGCAATAATGTTTATCATGCGACTTTTTCGCCTGCCAAAGTGACTTCAGTATCAAGTAGTCTTTTGCTGAGATCAAAGACAAGAAAACTTTACATTATGGGTTTTGTTCTTAGCACAATTTTTTGGGTTTACACATGGGTTTAGTGCTAGTCTTGGTTTGTATCAGTTACATCATGGTTTAGTGCTATTGTTTACGTCATCAAACTCGATCTAAGATTCGATGTCAACATAAATTCTCATTTATAAGGCAGTGCCATTACTCTTTTCAAAAACTTCCAAATTTGTAAAACTTCGTAGCGATGGTATAGACAAGGGATATAAATGCTCTAGGTGGCTTTTTAAGATTGTCTTGGAAACAAAACTTTAGTGCTTATATGTTATTTTTAAGTTGAAATGAGTGAAATAGTTCCCTTAGAAAATACGTTCCCTTGGACATTATTTACATTTGCTTAACTAACTATCATCATTGGATGTCGACAACTGTATTTATTATTCAGAATATAATCATTTGTCGAACATAACGTCTAATCTTTTATGTTTGTCTATTTCAGGATGCTGTTCTGGCCAGGTGATGCTGGGGGACAGCCGAGATGTCGTGGAAGGAGAGACCTTAAGGTTGCCCTGCAGGTTCCATTCTGCCCTTGGCTCCAGCACGACTCTGTACTTCTGGAGCAGAGTGAACAAGGATGGTAAAGACAATGCCGCCATCAACGCAGCGGCCCTGGACCCTCACTACAACATTGACTTCAGTCCCCAAGAAGGGAAGTACGATTTGCTCATCTCCAAGGCCAACTACGACAAAGACAACGGAAAGTTCGAGTGCTGGCTGAAGGAAGGAGGCAGTGGTGTTGACATCTACAGCGTGTCGTACGTCGTGACCGTTCTGAGTGAGTACCTCTTTTATTTCCCATTCTTGGGTTGTGAAGCATGGAATAAAGAAGACACCGTCCACCTGCCAACAAATATAATTGCCTTTGTTTTATTCAAAACGGCTTATATCATTAAGAGAATAATAGCTGGAAGTCCGAAAGTCGTATTTTTAGAAAATTTAATGTTCTTTCCAAGGAAGAGTCTTAATTAAAGAGAGAGACGATAGTAGGCATGCATAGCTTTTATTTTTTATGTTCATTTTTTTTTTTTTTTCATGTATGAAATGAGCAGCAACAATACAGGAAACTATTTAGCTGCTGGTTTTAATATAGGAATGATGTCATTTCCTGGTTCAAAATTGTCTGTGAAAGAAGAGAAAACTTAATTCTTTTTCATATTGCTAATATATAATAGTTAGTAATGATTTATGTAATTAATACCCTCGTGATTAAAAAAAACTATTTTCCATAATTTTTTTAAAAATTAATGTGAATTTATTTCTGTTTTTGAAAACGTAGCTTTATTCGTTTGCATTAAATGTTGTATGTGAAGTGTTTGTTAAACTATTCTAATTTTTTCTTCCATTACTTGAAGATTTTTCAGACTTCGGAATTAAGCCTAGTTCTTCGTGTATGAGATTCGAATCCGAATGTATCAATCTTAAACTTTTATTTCACGCTTACTTTATGATTTCTCTTCGTATGTTTTTCATGCCAACAAATTTTTATCACTTTTTACTCAAAACGATTTTTTTTTGGCGATTGTTATGAATTTATTTTTAATCACGATACAAATAATAGAAAAATATTTATATTTTCAAATATTAATTATATAATTCTAATTTCATTTACTTGTTAACTTATGATCAATGCATTTAGTGAAAGATTATATAAAAAAACACACACATTGTAATTTAAAATTTAGAATTACATTTTCTTTCATTTGAACTATTATAAAATATTTAAAGGAAAAACAATCCGTCTGAATAATTTTAGGAAATGTAGGAAACTTTTTTTCTCTGTCACATTTGATTTATCCTTTCCAAAGGCACTAAAGATAGGGGTAGGGATCGGGCACTGCTGCTTCTCTGAGCGCATAAGATTTTATTCCTGCACTGCTGGTTCTCTATGCACATTATCTATATATGCATGTAAAGCAGAATATTGTTAAATTATTAAAATTTAACGAAATACTTCAAACTTTCAAAGTGATACTAAAGAACTAGAACGATGGCATATGTAAATATTACGTATGAATCCATAAGCCACTCATGTTTGCTACAAGTAATTTTAGTTCTCATAATTGACGAGGAAAACTTTTATAAGGGGTTGTTTAAAAAAAGCAAAGGTAGTTAATATATCTCATTTACTTTGAGAAAGGTTTCACTAAATTTCTTTTGCCATTGTTCGATTTGATCTTAGGTCTCTAAACAAGAATGCTATAAAACAAACAAACAACAACAAAAAGAGTAGTTTTTACTTTTTCTTTTCAGATTTATTGGTATTTGTAAGGCCGAACATAAACACCCGCGAACCGATATTTCTTCTTCCCAGATCTCATAAATCGGATTCTTTGATCGAAACGTAAATCCTAGATCCTAAAAAAAAAAAAAAAAAAAAAAAAAAAAAGAAGAGCAACCAAACCGGGCGTGTTAAGGGGGTCCACATGCCGAATCCTGCATCATTTTCTGTTGCTGGATCTTAGGGCTTTACTTTTAACAGCTTTCTTTGGCATCGAATATAAACAACCAAGTCCAAAGCTCAACTCCCGCTATCTCTACCATTGCACGAGAAAAGTTTGGAAGGGGGGGAAAAAAAAAGAAAGAAAGAACAGGCTAAGGCAAAACCCTCTTTGCTAAATGAAGCTCGAAAAAGAAATACTTTTGGATTGTAATGACATAAATAAAACTGAATGCCA
Source organism: Argiope trifasciata (assembly GCA_026543055.1). Classification (NCBI taxonomy): domain Eukaryota; kingdom Metazoa; phylum Arthropoda; class Arachnida; order Araneae; family Araneidae; genus Argiope; species Argiope trifasciata. The sequence continues at coordinate 915,207 of JAPMOQ010010593.1, read as the reverse complement.
CATTTCCTAACGCGTGCCGTGATTATTCAAGCGTGAATGGCAAATGTAGAGAGCTTTGTAAATGTTTTTAAACATTCTTTCTGCTGCTTTTTGATAAACTAAACACTGCTTCATTTTCTGGAAATCAAAACCGAGTATTGCCGTTATCAAAATCTCAGATGGTTTTTAATATCAAAAATATAACATTAATATTAAATATATATTAACATTAATATTAAAAACATTCAATCGTGCTTGTATAAAAAAATAGTTTTGTTTTTTTGTTATGGGAAAAAGAGGAATGTAAAAGTATAGTTCAGATATCCATTTTTGTTCAACCAAACACTGCTTCATTCCTCTGCTTCAACACTGCTTCGGCAACATCAAGGTTGAATGTTGCCGCTTTCAAAAGTATAATAACTAGAATGTTTTATTAATATTAAAATAATTCAACCGTTTTTGTGTAATAAATCAATCAATAGGCTTTTTAGTTTATTACAAAAAAAATATGTAAAAATACAATTGGTATGTTCATTTATCATTGACAAGCCAGATGTTAATCTTTATTAATGTTTCTATTTTAGAAAATTAAATCACTCTTAAAATAGAAAATTTTACATATGCATTTACGTCTTAGTGAGTTATGTTAGCATCTTCACATTAATATGTATCTCCCCTTTCCACAATTCCTGAAATATTCAACATCATATTTTGACGGTTTTTTATTTTTATTTTTAAATCTTTGTACTGTCGTTTAATACAAAATCATTATCTAATTCATTTTAATGTGAATTTAGAATATTTGCAGGAACTACATTATTTCCCATCACACTAATTGGATGGCGAGGGGGGGGGGGAGAGAAAATAATCTTAATTCAACTTAAATTGCTTCCCTCCCTCTTTTAATATATCATTTCATCTAATCTAAAATAAAACACAATATCGTGAAAAAAATTTCTGCCATATTTTAATATTTCTGCTTATATTGCCAATATTAATATCCAAAAACGCACGGAATTAATTTTTCTTTCAAAAGTTAATTTAACTAATTTTTAAATTTTAATTATTCAGTAAAAAAAATTACAGTGATTTTTAAAAATCATGATTCATTTCAATACGCGTTTTATCACTTATTTTTTAAAACCGTTTTTAAAATTAGTAACAAATAATATATTAACAAAATTGTAATTATATTTTATTTTATTCTAAATTTTAAATAATTTTTATAAATATTTTCAATCTATTACATCCTAAAATTCCAACACCCCCCTTTTTTTTATTGGAAAATTCTGTAATTCAAGATCGCCTTTCCGTCGTTAAGCCGAATAAAATAAAGAATAAATAAAAATGGTTCGATAAAAAAAAAAGGCTTCCAAACGAACAAATGAATTAGGTCAGTCATGAGCACCGAGACCCTCCTGATTGAGGGGTGGAGAAAGGGGATAGTGAGACCCCCTTCGCGAAAGAAACTTAAAAAAAAAAAGAGAGGAATAAAAGCTACCCCCTTCTCTCATTTTTCTCACTGATATATTTTTGGTCTGTCTTTTTCCATTTCATCGCTTTGCGGATGACAAAAGGAAACGTCATAACTCCGCGGTTGCTATCGCTGTCAAATACCACACATACTGGCGCCATCTATCGTCTATGAAATGAAATAATTTCCGCATCTGTCGATCGATCGATGAATTTGCTCATCGATGAAGGCTTTTATCCAGAGCCTGTGACGTCAGAGCCGGAATAGAGTAGAGGTGTCGTATGTCGCCAGGACGGCGGAGGTCAAGGCTGCGTATCCGACCGGATTTTTTTTGTCCACCCCCGCCGGATCATCTCTCGCATCCCTGAATATTCCGAAGGAATGTTTTCGGGAGTAACTCCCCGGAAAGAAAGTCGCTAATGATAAGAGAGAAATCTCTGCGGTCCACACATGCAGAAAAAGAAAGTCGTCTTGTACCGATTCTTGTTTATGTACTATCTTCTGATAAATAAAAATCTACGACAGCGGAGTGTTTGTATCGAAATGAAATAATATATTTTTTTGATTACGAGAACGTTATTTTACTAACGTTGCGAGCATTATTTTCTGACACAAGAACGGTTATTGTTATCAAAATTTACTGCATACATTTCAAATTTATTTGAGAGAAATATTTGGAGATTAAATGTATATTTTTTATTAAATCGATTTTACTCTTTTATTAAATTATTTTTATAGTGGAAATATACAAATACTAGTGTTCTTTCTTGTGATTTTATTATTAATTTCATTTGCAATAGCTTTAATTGAATATTTTGACAGAGGCATTTTTTTCAAATGCCTTTTTAGAAAATGCCACCAAAAAGATCCTTTTAAGTTTTGTTACCCTAAAAGAGTAAAATTAGGACAATTGATGGCAGGTAAACAAAAAGCTTAAAAGTGCAAATTCAGGGGACTGGCTGTTTATTATTCCTCAAATATTTTATTGTGGCGACTTCTATGCACGCTTCTTTTGAAATCCTGTAGATCATTTTGTACTTTTTACGTTTATTACGTTATAAAACGCATGGCTCTATCGTATAATGCTCCATTTTTACTAAGACAGCTCGAAATTATCAGTTGCCAAAAGTTTTTTTTTTAATAGGATTACCAATACTACTGCACGAATGGAGCAAACAATATGATTTTGGGACATTCTTTATATAGAAATGAAACATTGTTGATTCTACCAGAAAGGCCAAAGAAAGTTTTTTAATAAAAACGATAATGTTATTGAAAGGAGCCCCTTAACCCTATTGGAGAGTCATATTGTTTTTTGAATCGATTAATCATAATTAAAGTATTTTATTTCATCACTACACGAAATTGATTTTTTAGAATTTTTTTTGTAAAGTATATTATTCTTAAAGTGAGGGGAGGGGGAAGGAAAGATCGGGAGGGGGAGGGAAGAAGAAGTAAGACCCAAAAACATTGCTTCGCAGTAGTAAGTGAATTCCCAAAATGAAGTCACCGTTTACAATCCGCCATCTCGAATTCGGAGGTAAAATTCCAATTCCTGTAATCGTTTGCCGATGCAAATAAATGTGGGTCAAAGCATTCTAAATCACCATATTTCAGAAATTACCACTGTCTGCTTTATGGCGTTTATGGGCGGTTCTTAAAGAACATTGCACCCGTGCTGATATCTTCTTCCCATTGTTTTGGAGCATCTTCAAGAATGGGTCCCCCAATATTATTATCTTGCCGGAATAATGCTCCCAAATCGGAGAATCGTGGACGGAGAAATAGGGCTTGTTGTAAATAACCAGTGATAGTGTTCCATTTCCGTTGACGAATCGATGATTCTTCGAAGCAATTGTTTCCAGTCTTCAGATTAAACTTTTTTTTTACTGGATTGTTAAGTAAAAATTTATTCCTGTTTCGTGCTTCTTGGAAACTGATTACTCGGATATCGAGTTTTCTTTAATTCAACGCAGCTGGGTTTTATGTATTATAGAAAAGCCAAGATTCTATTTATTTTTGTAGTTTATATATATATATATATATATTTTCTAATCTTATTTAACAAATTTAATATTTAGAAATTTATTATTGTATTTATAAAGGAGATTAAATTATCGCAAATAAATTACTCGAATATTGAGTTTCCTTTAAGTGGTGCAGGGTTTTATGCATTCTAGATAAGTCAAGAAACTTTTTATTCTTTTAGTTTATATTTTTTGTAATATTATATTGCGAATTTAATATCTTTGAATTTCTTTTTAATATTTATAAAAGTATAGTAAATTATCGCAAATTACTCGAATATTGAGTTTTCTTTAATTCCGTGCATCTAAGTTTTATGCGTTTTAGTAAAGTCATGATTCCTTTTATTCTTCTATATATTTTTTATTATTTTATATTGCGAATTTAACATATTAAAATTTATTGTTGTAATTATAAAAGAAATTAAATTATCACAGACAAAAGCATTCGAGTGAATTGTTAGGAAAATAAAAGTTTAAAATTTTATTCTTTAAAAGCTTTTAGGACATTTACTTATTGCTGCTTAATCCTTTTTTAAGAAAAGAATTTTTTTTAAGGACTTTTTAAAAATTCTTTTAAAAGTCGTAGAATTTTACCTATTTTATCTTCGAATCATTTTTTTTTCTATATAGCAAAACTCGGTAATTACTTTTATTAATTGGTTTATTTAAGTTCAGATTTTGCTGTAAAGTTAATTATGCTGACTTTTATTTAAATGACAATTAGAGTGCTTAAAATCGAATCTTTAATTAACCTTTAAAATAATAATTAAAACATTAATCAGTGTGTAAACTTTTTTTTTTCGCTTAGAATTCTGATAAATAATCTTTGATAAATAAAAATCGGTTCGATGTTTGCATTTTCTGAAAATACTTTTTTAAAATTTCATTGCTTTTTAATGTTTTCTATCTGTCGCATTTCTAATGGGATTTGTTTGTAAGCTTAGTGTGTACAACAATAATAATTTTTTGTTTGTAAATAATAGTAAATTTATGTTAAATTTGTACAGTGTTTTGTACGCAGCAGATTGCACAAATTTGTTTACAGTTTCATCGGAAATGCTCATTTTATTTAATATTTAGATATATTAATAATGTTTTTAGAATGCAAATACTTTTGTTTTTGCTTTAAAACTATTATCAATAGTAAACAAGATATTTGAATCAAACGTTTTTAATCTTCAAGGAATAAAAATAATTATAAACGATGAAAAATAAATATTGCTGTTAAAAACGAGAAAATATCGTTTGGCGTTTTTTTCTCCCTTTTAATTATTTTTATTCTTTATTTATTCTTTTTCTTTCTTTCTTTTTTTTCTTTCACGAAGATGGTGATTAACTCAGCCGAAAATGCTATTCAACTGAATGTTTATTTAAAACCGTCTTAAAGTTTATGATTCGAAAATAATTTTAGTTTTCGAGATTTTTTTTTTTTAACCTTTAAAAAAAAGCTGTTTAAAAAATAGCATCCAATGGTTTTCTGTATCTCTCTTCCTCCCCCTTTCAAGCTGATGAATGGCATTTTTCTTTAATAAATATTGTTCTGCGTTTATTTTAAAAGCTATTTAATTCATTCATTTTAGTTTACCTGTGACGATTTTTTAAAAAAGTAGTTTTCAAATCACGAACAGATCGTGACCGTTGCTTTATGGCAGTAACTTGCTGCACGTTTTACTTTCGATTGCTCTTAACTTCTTGGAATGAATGGTTCTGTACTTTAAAAGTTTCAATTTTTTTTTCCCCTTCATTCTTTTAAAACCCTCTTATTTTGTATCAAGTCGCGATTCTTAAAGACAAATATGTAGAAGCAACGATGAATTCACTCAAAACGAAATTATTGAATGTTTTATTATATTCTAAAAATACATTGGGGAATCTCAATGAATACTTCACATTCATTGCAGAAAATTAGATGAGTGTTTTTCAATTTGCTTTTTCTTAAATTAATTTTTAAGTATTTGTTTATTTTATTTTTGTAAAGTGAATTTAATTTTTTTTTAAAGAAAGATTTATTTAAATGCTAAGTCTATGTTGATGATGGACCTCTATACAAGTTAATGTTGCAGATGAAAATTTCATTTTCATGCCATTACAAATATGAAATACTTTTTTGCTTCTTAAAGTTTAAATTAGAAAGATTGTAATTAGAACGTGTGATGTAAAGTTATTATTCAGTGTTATTTTCACAATTATTATTTCCACTCGTCTTATTTTTAGAACTATTTCTCATTAACTATAAAGAGTTTCATCATTTACGTAATGAACGAACATTATATCATAATTTGCATGATAAAATTAGGAAGAGGATTTGAAAACGCTTTAGAACAATAATATTAAAATTTGAAAGAAAGGAGTGATTGTGGAAAGACATTTAACCATATCTTGTTTTATAGAATTCCACTCACTTGAAATTATTAAAATTATCGTTTGAGAAAGAATTAAAAAAAGTCGAAAGTGGGAAAAATTATAAAGATAAGCGATCATTGATATTTATACTTTCTTTTCAAATCAAAGGAGGTTATATTTAGCAATTGAAATAAAGAATTCTTTTTGTATTTTTTACATATAATTTTAATGCGCCAATGCTCACATAATTTAATTTGTGGTTTCTTCTTTTATGTAAATTTCACAGTCCAAATTACTGTATTTTATAACTGTTAAAACATAAATTCATTACCTAAAATTTCTCTGACAATTTTATCTTGTTTCATTCGATTTCCCGAATTTATGCAAATATGAGTTTGCTCTTTTTTCATTCCGATAGTTGGAGGTCATTGTACTTCACTATGCCAAATAAGAATTTTTATGAAAAGAAAGAATTCGCACGCGTGCACTCACACACACAAAATAGTAATAACAATCAACATAGAAATATGTTAAAAATATAATTTTATGATAATTAAAAAAATTAAAATATATTTCAAAATTATTAATTTAAATTATTACTGTTTTTAGATTGGGATGGCTCAACAGTTACTTATTTTGTAATTTTCTCTCAATTTTTTAAATCATTGAATGTTTTTTTCAACAATTTTCCATGTTTAATCGGAGACGCTTGTTACATTTTGTGCTCTTTTCCATTATTATTGTTTCTTTTTGAAGTGCCTTATTCATCTGACCTTTAAATATGAACGTAATTCATATAATTTCACTTCAAATTCTAAAGCCTGAACTCGTAATATCCTAGTTAAGGTAGCAAACAAAGGCATTCAAAGTCGGAATTAAATAATTTTCACCCTCAGTTTAAACACCTTTAGACTTGAATCTGGAGATTTAAGGATAGCAAACCAGCCGTCCTTAACAAACTTTCCCCTCTCATTCTTAAAGAATAAGAGTGAGAGAGAGTGTTTCACAGCAATTGCTGCACGCGTCAAACGTTGTCACTTGTAAGCCTTTCACGACCTTTTAAAATCAAAACGCTGTCTCTTTTTAAGAAAATCTTATTTGCGTAATGCACGCGGCATATCTGCTGCCAAGCGAAAAGACCGAAACCCAGTCTCTCTTCTGTAGTGTTCTTCAGGCCGTCTTCAAGGAAAATCAGCAGAGCGCGAAGCGTTGATATTTTCCCATTAATGGTGCAAAAGGGGTTGTGTGTGGGGGGAGGGTTGCCAAGAGAATTTTCTTGTGGGAAAGATGGTGCCACTGACTTTGGTAGAGAGCTTTCCGGTCCGCAGAATATGTCCACATTATCCGCAAGGTTGGAAGATTTTCCGCTGCGGCGTAAATAATCTCGACGCCAAGTGGTCCTGGTGGGGATGGCTGGGGAACAAAAGTCTGTTCGGTCCCTGTCCCCCCTCCCAGCAATTAGCGGTCCCGTCTCGCAAAATATTCCCAAAATGAAGTGATTGAATGTGTTCAGGGGGCGGGGAGGGTTGAGAATAATTAGCATGCTTGTGTGCTGTCTTTGTTCGTTTCGGATGCTAATCAGTTAGAATGTCGTTCGAATTTCAGGGATGTCAAGAGTTCGGCAGTTCGATGCAAAAGCGACGAGCATTATGGGGAAGTCAATCCATTAATGATATCTGGGGGATTGTGTTGGGTAGTTCTGTTTTTGTCTGGATGTGCTTTGTGGCAATTGCGTCAATTAAGCTGTCTGTAGATTTGAAGTCAAAAGTCTAATGTTAATTCACTGTACCGTTAATTGACAATAATTTTTAATGGTGATGACGATTTCCAAGGACTGTCATTAGATAATTATTTTTAACGTGAAAGTTTTAATCATTAAACACATTTCACAAGTCTCTTGAAAATATACAGCTTATTTATGGAATGCTCTGAAATTTTATCAGTTTGTTGATAGTCGATATATATTATATGATGAAAAGTATGCGGACACTTTTAGATTTACTTTTTTTCCCTTCAAAATTCTCGAAAAATTATATATTGAATTCAAATATATTGAATTCTATATATAATTTCTATATATATATATATATCTATATATTGAATTAAAATATATTCCATATTTAGAATATATTTGCATTTTTAGGCAACTTATAATTGTTATAAGGTTAAGAAAACTATAATTAACAAACCTATTTTTAGTCAAGTACTTCACTAATTACAGTACACTTAATACAGATAACAAAATAAATATAAACACAACAAAATACAAAATATTATTTCAATAAACAAAACGGTAATGATAATGAGCGTATTGTATGAAACTCCACTTGATTTATTATAAGTCACGAAAATTTTTTAATTACGAATTATTAGTTACGAAAGAATTTTAATCTTCTATATTTGCAATGGATGCAATGTGTATCTGTCTTTTAAAGGAAAAGATGTAATCTAAGTACTTTACTATGTTTAATACAATATTTTAATAATTTTATATAATAATTTTAAAATATGTCTTTGCCTTGTAAGTCTATTAATATACATTATGTATGGATAATGATTTTTTTTCAATTTTAAAAATTATACAATATAATTTTTTTTTAATGTATTTTTCAAGCTGCGCTGTACCTCTTATTTTAATAACGCTTTCTAACTGACTTTCGATGTCAAATTCTTTGGAAATTTTTCGTCTGTAAGAAATTTCTTTTGTTTTGTTTTGTTATCATAAAGTTTTCATCCTCATACAAGAAGAAAACTATACATAGCATGTCTATAGAAACTATACATCATAAAGGAAACTATACATGCTGATCTCCACGAATCTTATCTCAAGGGTGAAAATGTCAAGTGCCTTCGCAGTGACCGACTAGCTGAAGAACGCCAATCAAAAAAAAACAAACCTCGACTCGAAAATCCCATTCCTTCGCTGATGTCAGGGCTGAAAAATTCTTTCGGGCTTAGCAATCCGATTGCGAATTTTTAACTGTTCAGCTGTTCGAGCCGAGTCTATTCCCAAGTTGCTCCTGCTAGGATAAAAAGGACGGCATATCCCTATTGTTCTGAAACGAGCACCTGTCAACCTAAGGGGAAAAAGAACAAGAAAGGTGCTGGAGAATTTTGATTCCTTTTTACGGCGCACTTTGACCTGGGATACATCTTCTGGGGAGAAAAAAAGAAAGTACGAAATGGCTATTTGCAAAGATTTCAGTTCAAAAGGTCGTACCGCATGTACTCCAACTCTGCCTGGAGGTTTTTTTGGCTAAAGCCGTGATTTATTTTTTTGTCAGTTATTATTATATCCCCTTATCCTATTTTCTGACTATTTTTTAAAGCTGATTTCGTTGGCGGTAAAATGCAAATGCGGGCCTATTTGCGCGAGGCCAGACAGCAGTAATAGTGGTTCATTGTTCTTGAAATTCATTGTCCAGCCATCCGTAATACGCTGTGCATTAACTGGTCTAAAAAAAATTACCAGTAATGAGTCGAGTGTTGCCTAACATTATTACTGCATTTTGGAAACGTTACAGTTACAGGTATGCTCTGTTTTAGTGTGCACTAAAACATGTAATTGCTTAAAAGCATGCTGTAGTCATCTGCAGTAAGTGAGTTTAGTTATTCCCTGCCTGTTTTTATGATTAAGTCGTGCACGTTTCCGCCAAAGCTTAATGAAACAGCTGCTGGAATTTAATAAAATGAGTCCTTCGTTGCGCCATCTGTTATTTTGTCTGAAAAAAAAAAGTTTTCTTTTTCGTTTTTTTATTTAAATACTAATGAAGGATAATTGTTTTAAATGTTTAAACAGAAGTCAGTGCAAATTCTTCAAATGTTATTCGGTTTGTGTCGTGTTGAACAGTCAAGTTCAATAGACCAAGGCCATTGGTAAATATTTTTAGAAATGTTTTTTATGTTAGATTTTGGTTTAAATGAATAATTTACACAAGAGTGTTTGCTTTCTTAAAAATCTCACAATTCAACGACTTTTAGAAATTTGGTAAGAAGTATGTGTTAATTTATTTTGTGATAGCATTTTTATTTTTTATGTATTCAAATTCCAAGCAAAACATTACATTAACGGTTTTATGAAATAACATGATGCCAACGTGGGATATAAAATGGGCTAAGTATCAATGTTTAGAGGCTCCTAAGTCTCAAGAATTTATTTGAGATTTTCCTCAGCGTAATTTAATATTTCCATTTGATTTACAAGGAACATGAATTAGAACTTATTCAATTTAAAATAATTTTTAAATTTTAGAAATTTATTTATTTATTTATTTTTCTATGTTTTATTTCTTCGTTTCTCTTTATATCCATACATATATTTTAAATCCAGAAATTAGCATGATTTTTTTTTTTTTT
>JAPMOQ010010593.1:863849-904928 GCA_026543055.1 Argiope trifasciata | reverse complement strand
TTTTTTTTTTTTTTTTTTTGTATATTGACTTTGTGTCAAATCAATAATTTTGTATGAGATAATATTTAAAAAATGTTTACATTTTGTTCATTTTTTAATTAATTAAATTAATTGATTTTTTCACATATTATTTAATAGTTTGCATGAGATGTTATTATTTAGGCAATAACGTCTCATGCGAAATTGCTAAAACTTGGCAAACTTTGTATGAGATAATAATAAAACAAATTACATCACATTATGCATATTTTTAATTAATTAAATTAATTTTTTTCACATTACATTTTTTAATATTTTTGCATGAGATATTATTATTTAGATTATATTTAAAATAATATCTGCAATTGTTTATAATTTCCAAAATTCTTTAAAATTTAAATTTTAATAAATAATATACTAAACTCTCTTGAAGTCGATGTTTTCCTATTTCAGTTTGGCATATGTTTATACAGAAATTAAATTGTAACCAATAAGGTCTAAACCAACATTAAATGACAGATAAATTTAAATTTATTGAGGCGAATTTCATCTCTTTCATCAATCACATTTCATTTTTTTAAATAAATTGTCATTAGAATTTTCTACGCCTGTAAGTTTAACAGCAATTTTAAATTAAATTTATCTAGTTACTAATTAAATTGTTAATTATATTAGTATTCAGTTGAATTGATATAAAATGCAAATCAAACATGCAATCTGTAATTTTTATTTCGGTTAAATGAGGATTTGACACTTTGAAGTGAAATGTAAGGAAAATGCTTGAATGCTATTCTTTTAAAAATTTATTAATGCATTTGAAACACGAATTATTAACAAATAAGGCATTATCGATGAGTTTTGTGGAATAAAAATACTTTTCTCGATTATTATTATTATAATGAGTTAAAAGTAATATGTTATTTTCAGACATTTCTTTTTTTTTCTTCTATGAATTTCAGCAGCGACAATAACAATAACAAATGAAGTTGACGAATCATCGCAAATTCGATTCGAATGGCAGGTGTTTTATTTATGGCCAAACTGAATTGAAAATTAATTCTTTTCAGCTGCAAATGAGGTGATATTCGAATTTTGTCGTGCATAGACATTGAGCAAACATGACGTTCACTGGCATTAATTTATTATTCGCATGACAGCATTGGAAATTAATATTTTGGTGAAAAATAAATTGACAATCTCTATTTAAATTATTTATCGTTATCGAAATGAATTGGAGAATCCAAAATGGAGACATTGAATGGTTTCTATTATATTCTAATACAGATTTAAATAATTTTTATCAAAACATAATTAAGAGTGGTAATTCAGTTTTTTAAATTTTCAGTTTCCATGACAGTATTGTGAGATGATTTAATATTTTGATAAGTATACTGATATGTTAAGTTGCTTATTTGTCATCATTAAAAAAATTAAACTAATTGAATTCAATATGGCGATGGTGAAAGTTTTCAGCTTTTCTCTGCAGATTAGGATAATTTTTAGCCTATTAAATTATGAATGATAATTTATAAATTATTATTACTGTGAAAATTTTTTGAATAGATTCATATTGAGCAAATATATAGGCATTGCATTTAAATTGCTGATTATTTATTGTTACAAAAAATATTAGTAGTATCCAATATGGCGACTGTGAAAGCTTCTAGTTTACTTTGCAAAACGAAATATGAATGGTAATTTTTATAATTTTTGTTTCTACGAACATTTAATTAATTGATTAATTTCTAACACACACACTACTATTATTTATTATTACCAAAAATAGAAGTAGAATCCTATATGGCGGCGGTGAAAGCTTTCGGTTTTATTCTGTTTACCTAACTGTTTTTAAACAATAATAATCTGTAATAATTATTTTTTGAAATTCTCAACCTCTTTGTATATATATGGGGAAAAATACTATTTTCAGCTTATACCTATTAATCAGTATTTTTATCTATCTTTTTTGCAGTTTAAAAACAACATTTTGATGTGCCGACGTTTTAAACTTTTCATTTACTTTTTTCTTTCAATAAAGAATATTCGGATTCAAAAACATGTATTGGCATGTTGTGTTCTTAACAATGTATTCCCTCAGAATTTAAATGTACCATTTTGTTTTTCATTTTACGATTCTTAGCTAAATTCAATTTACTTGTGTTGTATTTTCTCATAAGATGTAATCTGTTGAAGGATTACTACGATTGTTACTCGGAATTCTACACTTTGAGGAAGAAGGTGTATATATATAAATTCTAAACTTCGCTTTAATTCGATACAAAAGAAAATCTACCTATTTTCGAACGGTAAATGGAAATTTGATTGCTGCTTTTTTTATCAAGAATCAATCGAATAAATTTTCTCTGGAATTCTTGCATTTATTTCAATTTACTTAGAACTGGATAAAACTGTAGATTCAATTTACTTTTTTTATTATTTATTTCTCTGTCTTGATGAGGCTTTCAAAGATTATTTGTCTTAAAGAATAAAAAGAAAACAAACAGAAAAAAACCAAGTTGCATTTGTTTTTATTTTATTTATATAAAATAAATTTTCCAGCATCAGAAATCAAATTAAATAATCTCTTTGAAGTTAGATACTTTTATTTAATTTATGGAAAGTACTCGAACAAACATTTACTTTCCAAATAAAAATATATGACGAAATCTACTTTCATATTATTGGGTAAGAAATCGGAGAAATTATTCAAGTGAAAAATTCATCAGGGAATTAAATAGGCTTAATTACTCCTTCAATCCATTATTTTTAAGATTATCGTTGTGTTAAATCATACGTTTTGCTGAACCAAAAGAAGCCGAGGAAAAAAAAATTAAATAATCAGTGGCCTGTCTTAATGATATTAAAGGCTATACATTTATGAAGATCGGTTTTAATTTTGCTAAAGTGCTTCACAAATAGCTCAATCGCCGTACAAAAGAAAGAACCCTTTTTTGTAAAAGAATTTGATGGAAATTATTTTTTTCTACTGTCTGGAAATATCATTAATTCTTATAATAATACTAATATAAGAAATGTAGCAATCAGTATGAATTAATACGGTGAAGAACAACATTATGCTAACATTTTCTATATTATGAAAGTTCTTTTCTCTTAGATATTCTTTATCTTCCTAAAGGAAGATAACAAAAATTCTTTGAGGAGAATGATGGCAAAAAAAGTAATTTAAGAGGGACTCAAATTGATTGCTTTTTCTTTCTTACGTTTTGGATTAAATATAATCTGTGTCTCATTTTTTAAAAATCCAATGCATTAAAATAACCATGAGTTTGTCAATCAGATTCACCTTCGTAAGAAAGCGAATAAAAGAATTCTTTTAGAATTTTTGTTAATCAAATCATATCAAAGACATTTTTGTTTTTATTCATTTCTCTTTCGGAATTGGAGAAATTGCTTAGTAGTTATTTTATTGTTCGTTCATGTTTGCTAAAAATTTAATCAATGCGTGTTATAATTTTAGAAATGTTTAAAATGGGGACATTTTATAAAGTTTTCACGATTGTTGGCTTTGATATTAAAATCTTAATTATAAATACAAGAATTTTTTTTAAAAAAACTTTTGCTAAATTTTTTTTTTTTTTTTTTTTTACTGAAACTTACTGCACGTGGAAAAAACATGCATAGTATTTTCAGGTCTTGATTACATCAATAATAAAATAAAGCCTGACTGAAATAATAGTATCAACAATAAAAACGAATTGAAATATATGATCGCAAAACACGTTCGTATATTTTTTAAATATTGATAAATAAATGAAAATATACGGCATTGAAAACTAATTTTGATGATGTAAAAACAATCTTTGTCCTACAATATTTTTAGAGATTATTACAAAAAAAGAGATGCTAAAATTTCACTTAGTTAAAATTATTATTAATAATTTTAAAAAATTCATTATGCACATATACACCTTGCAGATAATGTATGTATCAAGTTTGGTATCTCTATGTCAAATAGTTTAACCTGTAGATAGAGACATATGTGTCTTGGCCTTTACTGTTAGTTATTATTGAAACCAACGATATTCAATGACCTTGATATCTAAATTTAAATCCAAAGTATATCTTAAATAATTTTGTTTACTTAAGTTTATCCTGTTATGTTTGCTTATTTTCAGTACCTCAAAGTATACCTTAAATAATAACTATAATGTTTGTTTCTTTGCAGTACCTCCTGGTGAACCTCGCATCACACCACCCAAGCCCATCGCCCGCGAAGGGGAATCCGCAGCCCTCACTTGTGCCAGTGAAGGTGGAAGTCCTGACCCGACCATCCGGTGGTACAGGGATGGTGTCCTCCTCCAAGGAGTGATCCAGAAGGGTGGATCTAGAGAAAGGCCGACCTCCAGCATCCTGACGATCACTCCGCGACTGGAGGACGACGATGCCATCTACCGGTGTGTTGTCTGGAACCGTGCCCTCAGGGAAGACTTGAAACTCGAAACCAGTGTCAGCCTCAGGGTTCATTGTAAGTATAGTTTGCTCATTTTATCATCGATTCTCTTTCTGATCTATATTACACCTATTGATTTCAATGAGTGTCAAATTTTTTTGAAATACAGTTGCTGCATTTGATTTCAAAGAATGTTTTGCCAAGTCTGATTTAAGACCTTATTAAAACATGGTGAAAAGCAAAAGCTATAGTTATAAAAATCAGAAATACGGAACAATGCCTTGCAGTTGTTTCATCGAGAAGGGTGCCATTGTCCACTATTCCTGTATAGGCGTAGCTTAATCTCTGCGCATTACCCAGTCTACAACAATTCTGGCTGCTACATTATCTACAATATAAATCAATTATAAAAGTCGCATCAACTTCAGTCAATTGAAACAGTATTCAGAACAATAATAATGTTACACACACTAAAAGTCTACAAGCTTGTTTCCATGTGGCTGGCTGAGCATCGATTAATGCTTTTATTTGGCAAAGATCGCAATGATTATTTATAAAAAGGGCGGGAAGTTTATGAATAAGGAAATCCCCGCCAGATCTATTAAGGCGGTGTGCCCAGAAGTAGAGACTGAAGATGGGTTCAAATAGACTTGTAAATCATCAGCTATCTAATTTTGTCTATATCTGATGTAATATTTTTTACAATTCTTTACATTACCAATTACTAAATATAATAAATGCTGAGCCCCCTTTCAGAAAATTGAAATTAAATAAAGGATTATCTTCGGTCAAGCATATGGTTATAATGCTTAAACGCAATTGCTATAGTAAGTATTGAAACAGAAATTGGAAAAATTGTAATTTTCCTGGAGTAATTAATAGGATAAACAAAATTACGCCTTATTAAATAATTATGCAAATGCTTTTTTTTTTTTACGTTGCTAAAAATTTAGGGCACCAAAGGGTTTCTTGCTCCAGGCCCCTTCATAAAGAAGGCCGGCTCTGACTTCAGCAGTGCATCTTCGTTTTTTAAAAAAATTGCTTCGAACAATAAATATTTTCTGTATTTCGGCTGCTTGGTCTTTAAGAATTACAAATTTTCACTATTCTATTAAACTTTTATTTCTTTTTCTGCGAATAGTACATATAGCTCCAAACGTTAGAAAATTCAATATTCATTGAATCTCAACTACTCGCGCTGAAAAACTTTTGTTACGGCAAAATGATTTCACCTTTTCTTGTTTAACGTTCCAACATGTCAGCAGTTTCCGCCGTGTTCTCATTTTTGCTCTTTCAGCCGATGTAACCGAATAGTTGGTAGCAACCTGCTATAAAAGAGTTGCTGCTAGGCGCCTTGGGGGTGCTAGAAGGTGCAGATTGAAGAATGACTGGCCGTTAACTGGAAAGAATAGTTTCCTATCTATGTTGAAGATTCGAGATAAGAGTTACGTTTTTCGCCAAAAACTTTTCCAAAAACAATTTGGACTACCTAAGAGCCAAAAAATTACCTAATCGGAAGCAGTTCCCGTCAGGTTGTAAAAATGAAACAACTTAACTGCAAAGGCTTTTAAATCTTCGATAAGCAGAATAGGTTCGTGGAGGTTTAAACAATTTATTACTTTTTTCGAAACAATTGCACTTACAATATGCAGATAATTTTTGAATACCTTTTTTTTATGCATAATTTATAATTTAAATCTTAGGGAATCTTGGAATTATCCCAAGTTTTAATAGTATTAAATTTTGTAAAGTTAAATCAACAATCATATGAATCGTAATACAATCTTGGAATATGATTTGAAAATCCATGTTCTTTATCTCTGGTATATATTATTTTTTAACTGTCATTTCTTTTATGTCGTACTAAATTTTAACGTTAATGACATCTTTATTTGGAATTTTATGTAATTATTAAAAAGTGCTGTATTTAATTATTAAGTAAAATCAAAATATGAGGATGTTTTTTCCCCTCGTTAAAAATTAAATTTAAGTAAACAACATTTTAATTCTGAGAAATAAAACTATACATTTGTGTGATTTAAAACTGGATGCACACGAATTTTAATGAGGTTTTCATTTTCTTTTTTGCATGATAATTTGCATTAATTTGGTATGTTTTTAATCTTTTGAGAGGATTTTTTAAAAATTATCTAAACTAATGAAGATATTACATAAAAAATTATTAAAAATATGTTTTGAACTTTAATTAATCGATTTTAATAAAACACATACATTAATTGCTTATCTGAAATTTCTTTACTGAAAAATATTTTCTTCTTCAAATCACACACTTAATAGTTAGTGAATAGTTTTATTAATTAACTATTCAAAAATAAGTGTGATACGGTGGAAAGGATAATTAAGGAAAGCTGCAATCTCAGCAATTTTTCCTTTAACCTAGCTATTAGTTAATTTTGTGCAATGCATTAATTATAAATGTAATTATTATTAGCTTTAATTATATGCTAGTAGTAAATTTTGAAAATTGTTATTTCAGTATATTTAAGGTCATAATATATAGTTTATTTCTGTAATATAAGGATTTTTTTTTTCATATGTAAGACTCAATTTAGTCTGTACAGGCTATTTTTGTGATCTATTTGATCATAAATTGAATATTTTTCAAATTCATATTTGCGTATAATTATAGGGAAAAAGGTGAAATTTCCGTACAAATTGTCTGATTATTATGCAGGGTATTCTAGAAATATTGAACTTATTTCAAAACAGAAAAATAAATGGATAGTGGTACTCTTTTCATGTGATTTAATACGAGTATGGATTCTTAAGTTTTTCATCTTAATATTGCAACTTTCTAGCATCTGACAGATGGCATTCTGCATGACTTAATGAAGTTTTAATAAGAAAATTTCTATTAGATGTGTTATAATACCGTTTTCAAATTAAAATATCTTTTTTTTTTTTCATTTTCTGTTTAATGAAAGATCTTGTGTATCAGATGTCATTCACGAATCGCAGAATATAGATCAACTTATCTCACATGGTATTTAATCCATTACCCATTGGCATACTAACCAAAGGAGCTCGAATCGAGATTTGTTAACTTTAGTACCTCTAATAAATGTAATCAGAAACATTTTATTTCTTAACCTTCTGATTTTTGTTTTATATAATTTTGTTACATATCTCAAGATTATCCTAACCTTGTGTATTCTGGACCTAAATGGGATTGATAATCAGACAATCTGTTTTTTTTTTTAGATGCTCCTCGCTTGACTGTCGGGCCCTCCAATCCTCTGAATGTTCTGGAGAACACGGATGCTCATC
The DNA here is from genome assembly GCA_026543055.1 of Argiope trifasciata. Classification (NCBI taxonomy): domain Eukaryota; kingdom Metazoa; phylum Arthropoda; class Arachnida; order Araneae; family Araneidae; genus Argiope; species Argiope trifasciata. The sequence continues at coordinate 897,250 of JAPMOQ010010593.1, read as the reverse complement.
TGACCTGTTCTGTGATTGCCTCCCCCCCCGTTCGAACGATACGGTGGGTGAAGAATGGTCAGTTGCTGTCCAACACTCACAATCACACCATCAGGAATGTGAAGGCCGATGACAGTGGCATCTACAGCTGCATTGCTGACAATGGAATTGGTGAACCCACTCAAGCCAATCTGGAACTCTCTGTACTTTGTGAGTATGCTTGGTTTATTTAATTAGATTTAATTAAATCTAAGAAACTCTAACAATTAAAAATATTAAAAGTTGATTTAGCATGTTAGTGGTCCCGACTCACGTCATCGTTTTGGACCATCTAATTAAATTAACTTTTTTTTTACTGTGACTTAATTGTAATACAGAAGCAGTCATAGAATTAGAAAGTTTCAGTGAATCACCTGTGTGATTCACTGTCACAACTTATGTGTTAATTATATTGGCCCTTTTCTCCTTTTATTTTTTTGAATGTTTACAGCAGCATTCAACGCAACAGTAGGCTGAAAATGGAAGCTAAATCAAAATTTAAGTGATACATTGTAAATTTTAACTATTATTTAGTATCTCTTTTTTGTTGTTATTGTTAATATCAATTTCTTTTATTTAATTCTGGTGATAGCAGATTTTTTTATAACAGAAATTTGCTAGTAAGGTTAAAAAATCAAACAAAATTTTATTTTTCATTTTATTGTCTACATTCATATTCTCTTCACAGAAATGTAATTCAGGATCTAAACTTTTTAAAAAAAATGTCTAGACATAAAAATTAACAACTGATGCAATATCTAATGTTGCTTAAAAATTCGATCGTAGTATATTAATTTTTTCTGGGGTGTTTCTCTTTGCATCACAAACAAAAGTTCTAATTTCCATTAGAATTTTTATTTGATAAGTAACCTGATTTTTTTAAATGCAAATATAATTATAATCAGCTATCAATTATTTAAAAATACTTCAATGATTTTTTCGCTTATTTTCAATAGCAAGATTTCATAAATTTGTTTCAGAAATTTGTTAATGCTCATGTGATTTGACATGCTTTTAATATCAGATTGCTAAAAAGATGCTTTAATAAAGATTTAATTATATATTTGAATCAAAATTTATCGTTCCAGAAATAAATAAAAAAAAAAACATACGATATTATTTTCCTTCAACAAAAATATCATTGGCGATCTTTCTTTCAACAAAAATACCTTTGGCGACATTTGCATCTATTTAATTTCTGTCTCTGCTCTTTTGGCGACCGTTCTTTCTTGTTTGCATCCAGCGAATTAATTCTAAAAAAATTCATGACTTGATTACTTATTATTATTGAATTATTACTTTATTTTCAGATGGCCCTCAGGTGAAAGTAGTATCCTACCAAGAGGCAAAAGCCGGTGAGCCCCTAATCGTAAAATGCGAAGTCAACTCCAAACCACCGCCTCACATGATCCAATGGCTGAAAGAGGGTGACCCTTACTTCAGACAGACCGGTGATACCTTGAGGATCGAGAAGATCACCGTTGACGACGGCGGTCGTTACATCTGCCAAGCAGCAACTTCTTTCAGGCCTTCAGGATCCAACGTCCAGTCTGAAGCGATCGGAAATGGAACTGTTACAGTTCGAATCCGACGTGAGTAGAGTCAATATCAATTCATATCAATTCATTCAGTACTGTTTTGTTATGGAGCAGGATTACTCAACGTTTTTTTTTTTAAATCTCCAACTTACTTTCATATCGCGAATAATATGTTTGTGAGGTGGCATCGTGTCATGCTTTGATTATTTCAGAAACAAACGATTTCCAGTTAGTCATAGCACGATGTCATCGTGTCATGACTAACTGGGTATTCCAATTTAAAGATTTTTAATCTCAAATAAGTTAGTAAAGCACGAATCAATAATAAATAAATTTTATGCTATTAATTTGTAAATTTGATTGATGTGTTTCTCATTATTGTTTTTATATTTTAAAATTAAATGAAGTTTAAATAAGCAGAAGGAAATAAAATGAAAAATTATTCCTTAACACATTTTAATGAATTGCTTTGTTTCATCATTTTTTTGTTTAGTAATTTCTGCTTCTAATAATTAATTTGTTAAATAATTTCTGCTTAAAATACTCTATGGAAGCTTTCGTTGTTTCCAGTATTATTTTACGCGATTCCATCTGATGTTGCGACAATCTGCCAAAGTTTATTAAGCAATAACCTAGACTGAATTTTACATTTTTGTAAAATTTCCGCAATAGAATTCAATGTTTGTTATATTTTATGACGATAATTATATAGTTCCAAAATTGTTCTTGTAAGGATATTAATATTTATCAATTAATATATTTATTAACCCCCTGACTTACGAATTTGTCAACTTCCTAATTATAGGAAGCTAACAAATCCTATTTTCGATTAGAGATATTGAAACATTTTAAAATGATTTTTGCATTTTGATTAGTTAATGCTTTCACTTAATTGCAGATATAAAACTAAACATTTAGTTATTCAATACGCAAGTCGTACCCCTCACTTATGCAAATTGGTTAATAATTAGCAAAATTATAATTCATTCCATGTTTTGATTTCATTTTCGCACTGATACTAAATAAATAAACCTACAATAAATTCACCATATTATAAAATTTTTGGAATCATCATTACCTTATTATATCCTTTTAATTCCAGATAAGCCCGGCCAGGCCGAAATCTACCCCGTTCAGCCAGTGGCCATTGCTGGTCGACCCTTCACTCTATCCTGTACTGCCCATCCCCTGGGATGGCCTCTGCCTGAGTACCGCTGGTGGAAAGAAGGCACTTCCACAGAGGACATCACCACCAAATCAAATTACACCCTTGTCTCTGCCCACATGAGCCACGAAGGACGATACTTCTGCCAGCCTCGCAATCTCGTTGGCAACGGTGGATCGGCGTCCGTGTATTTGACAGTTCACGGTAAGTAGCTTCGGGCTGGTTGTATTTCGAAGAGTTGAATAATTGAATGATTATGCAATGAGTCGGAAAGTTTGATTGTTAACTGCTATTGTCATCTATGTCCTTGCCTATGGTTGAATGCTAACTAGAATGGTAATTTTATTATGGCAGTTGATATTACAGATGTCACATAGTTTGCTTGCGTAGTTAGCACTCATTTAAGTCCGGTGGATGTGACTTTTGGTAGAATTGCTGTTTGTAGAACTTAATGTAATTGGATATTTGGTTATTAAAATCATTTTATGAATATTTTTGGAAAAAATCGTACTTCAGTTGAAATATTATAGAAAGGTTTACATTAAATTCAGCTTAACCCCTTCTTTATCCCTTTAAGAGGACTTTTTTTTCTAGTCATGGTTTATTAAAATATTTTTAGGATTGAAATTGACTAAAGAAAACTGATTCATTTACCTTTTTAGATAAATTTAATTTGATAATAAATTGCATTAATTAATAATTAATCAAGCCACACTATTTAGCGTGAGATAAAGAACTCAAGCACCTAAATATCTATTTAAAAAATTTGTCAGAAAGGCCATAACTTACAACAAATATTAATCTATTTGGTAGGAAGCATACTTCCTACGACCCAGGAAAAGGTTAAACTGCTAATTTATTTAAATTCTTATTTAAGTGGCTCATTTTATATTTCGTATTTATCATCAGATATGTGTAGTTAAGAACGGAAAGAATGACCCAAACATCTATTCATTCCAAGTAATTTTTGCTTTAAAATTAATTGCTCCTTTAACTTAAATGTAGATTAAAGATTAAGCATTCTATCCTTTAGTATCACAATTTTTCTAAGACGGAAGACGTAATGAAAGAAAAATTTTATAGTAAAAATCTAACTATGTCCCTGACAATTCAATTCTACAGTAAGTGTATATTGTAAGCTATCACATCATCATTAAATAACAAGTACACATATTACATTGCTTAAATCGGTACTGGAGTTTTTTGACGATATTTTTTCTTTAGTATGGCATTAACTATATCTGACATCCATCGGACATATACATTATCATCGCTAATGTTTGGCGCAAACATTCTATTTGGCATTGGCAGCAAATAAACTTGGAGATAATTGGTTCTATGTTTACTTGCATCAACTCGCCATGATCTACCCGCGTAATGATCGTTAACGGAGCACCAAGCCCAACAGGAAGGGGCAGAATCTCCGTCAATGATGTAGTATTAGTAGGCCTGTCTTTCGGTATTAGTCGTGATCATCTCGGCTGGTATCTACTATTTATACTTTGTAATGCCCAATATTTAGCGACAACATTGTAATAATATTTTATATTGGTGACGATTGGTGCCATACTAACAAAAAAAAAACAAAAAATTTTGAAACATCATTTTGAAAAGTGTGTAGATGTAATGCTACTTTTGGTTTATTATTATTATTATTATCAACTTCAGTTGCCATTGACTAAGAATTATTTGCTTTTAACGTGTATACACTTAATAGGCATTTATTGATCTTTTACTGTGCTCCACTCAAAATATTTCTTACATGCAATTCTTTTTTCAGAGCCACCATCCATTATTATACCTTTGCGTCCCCAGACCATCAAGAAAGACAAAGAGCGAGAATATGCCATCACTTGCAGAGCTCGTGGCAAGCCCAAACCCAAAGTGAGGTGGTTACAGAATGGACAACCCATATCCGAAGACAGCGGTTTGTTCCATATCTCCACTAGTGAGGTGGTGGAAGACAACAATGCATTTATGGTGCAAAGCACACTGGCTTTCTCTGGCCCCAGCCGACGGGAGAATGGTCTGACACCCGGAGACAGAGGCCGCTACACATGCGAATTCGACAATGGGGTTGGCGAGGTTGCCAGATCTGAAATGATGCTGAGGATCGAACGTAAGTAGTTAAAGTTAGCTGATTAATACGTTGATTGCCAACTACGTGATAACTCGTAGATTGCGTTCTTATCTAGGACCAAACCATCTATGTTACTAGATGACACCTTCTCTACTACAGTTAAAAGATAGCAAAGAAGGAGTCATCTAATTAGATAGGTGGTTCTGATTGATATCAGGCTAGTGTAGTGTTTGCGAACGTGTTAACTATAATAATTTACATGTATTTATATTGAACACTATTCGTAATTGCGGATATGTATGATTTATGAAACCACTGATGACAACAAGAAGCGAGATGATCATATTATGTTCCTAGCGCCACTTGCCTTAGCCTCGCCATCTCTTTTATAAGAGTTGAAATAAACACTTTCACATTTAATTAAATCTATATTATAATTGCCCATTTCATTTCTAGTCTTCATGACAGATTTCATTGTTCCTTCTAGATTCTCCTGTTGTCCGACATACCTACAACCGAGTGGCCTTCGACGTGGGTGAGACGGCTGTTATTCAATGCAAAATGCAGGCCTACCCCGCACCTCAATTCGAATGGTCATCGAGAGGCCGAGTTCTGGACGAGTACGGAAACTATGGCACCAACATCACTGATCTAGGTGAGGACATTTATGCGGGAGTGCTGTCGATCAGAGACATGAAGGAAGAAGACTATGGCGAATATACTTGCCGAGCGTCGAATCAAGTCGGAGATGATAAGAAGACCATCATCAGACTGGTCAGGAAAGGTAAGACTGCCATGACAATGGAATCATAGAATTGTATTTCAATGACGTGAGAATAATTTCCGGTCGCCAAAATTATTTTTTAAACTTATTTTGATCGCTATATAGAGTAAGAAACTATTTTTTTTTACAATTTTGAAAACTGCAAGCCACTTGATACTCTTTCTTGTTGGAATTTAAAATTACATTTTTGCAAGTTTTTAGATCATTGGCATGCTCTTGACGTGAAACTGGACATTAAACTTGAACATATTTTATGGAACGTATGTTTTCTAATAGAAAAATTTATGAGTACAATTTTTTATTGTTAATTTTACTAAAAGTGGGTTTTTTTCAGAAAATTGTTCAGTATATATTCACAAACTATTTTGAAATGACTGCAGCAGTTAAATTGTCACAAATATACATTTAATTCTGATGCTAGAAAAATCTGTTAAATAATGATACTATTATTATTTCACATTATAGCCACTTGACTCAATTATTATATGTTTATTCATTATCGAGATATAATTATTAAATTTGGCCCTGCTTAAAATTTGTCTCTTTATCTATTTAATCTTTATTTTACTATGATTGTAATTTTGTGATTATATTGGACTGATTTTAATCTATACTTTATTTGCCAAAAAATTTAATTAAGGAATAAAATAAAAGTAAAAATAATTCCTTATTTGTCATACCTTATGCACAATTAATGTACTATCGATGTATTAAAACCTTAAAAAAATACCTCATTTGTGATATTATTTTTGCAAATTAAATAAATGATAAGAAACTGTGCTTATTAAATAATCACCATTAAGTAATAAATGCAATAATCCTTTCTTCTATTTAACTTTTAATGCTTGCTTTGCAGGTCCTCCAGAAAGACCAACTCACTTAGAATTAATTGAAGTCAGCTCTGACAAAGTAACTTTAAGATGGCAAGAAGGTTTCAATGGAGGATTCGCCAACACTGAATTTTTGGTCACATACTTCAACACTGAAACTGGTCGCTCCATGAATGAATCCTGCAGATCTCAAAATCTCTGTCAAATTACTGGTTCGTTCTATTCTTCATTTCCTTAAACAAATCTTTTTATTGTATTAATGGAAAAAAAAAAGATTTCTAGGAAGTAATTATGTATTGTAAAAAAAAATCCATGTAGAATAGTATTGAATGTTATTTTTATGGGTTTGATAACAATACAAATGTTATTATTTTAGGTTTGTCTGCGAATACCGAATATCACTTTAAGGTCATAGCCGTAAATCCTCGTGGATACAGTCCGTATTCAGAAGATTTATCTGTGACTACAAAAGGTATTTTGAGATACTTATTATTTGTATGCATAAAAGGATCAAACGTATTTGTTGCTGCATGTTCATGCATTGCATGTTTGTAGTACTTTTCATTTTAATGCATGTGATCCTTTTCTTTGCAGTTATTTATTTTATGTCTTTATTATTTTTTTCCCTTGAAAGCACAAGCAAGGCATGAAAGTTGCTAAAGTGAATATATAATTTTTTTCTTAAAATATTATGTATTAAGAAAAAAATTGAAATAATATTAAAAAGATTCATTTGAAAACTATTTTTAAAAAATTATATTTCGAATGTTGCACTAGAAGTATGTAGAATAGTAGATGTGAAAGTATCCATGATATGAGAAGAATGTTCTTGTGAAATACAGTAATTTAAAACTATTTAATTTCAAAAATATATCCTGCCTTTAAAATCTAATAAACTGAAAAGTTAAATATTTCAGTAATTAATTTGAATACATTTTGTTCCTTGAAAATTTAATAGAAAGAAATTAAAATGCATGATCAGTTTGCCCATTGAAAAATGAAATGCCAACTAGTAAAATTTTTTTTGAAGGTTATTTCAAATGGAATATTTTTAAAATGTAAAACAATTTTTTTTTAAATATATATAAACGTTACTTTTAAAAAGTCCTTCCACATCTAAATGTTTTGAATTGGCAAGTAGACATAATAAATTATTTTTATTAAAAATATTAAATGGTCATTAATTTATTCCATTTTCTTTGTTATTTCAGTAAGTATTGTGCTATTGAATATTGTAGATATAAAGCTTTTTAAATTTAATATATGATAATTCAAAATAATAAACAATTCATACCAACAATATTTACTTAATTATGTATATTTGTTTTAATAAAATTTGTTTAATGTGGTTTACTTATGCATAAAAAGTAATCAAACCAGTATTTTAAATAAATATATTTTATTCTGACCAAATGAAGAAAACAGCTGGTATACTTTCTATATAACAAATTACATTAATATTGGCAAAAAGATTTTCACTTTTACACAGCATGCTTTTTGGGATTCTTTATTAATGCTCAGCAATTTTGCTTACTAACCATCAATTTCACATAATCTGGCGATTATTACTGAGTTTCATTTAAAGAAAATGTTTCATTACTATATAGTTCTAATTTCTATAATGCCTTTTGAGCTATGTACTAATTTTATGTTTCTTTCTTTTTTTGCAGTGAATTTAAAAGGTAAGCATTAGAATTTGATTCGTTTTTTTTTAAATCTCAAAATTTATCACAACCTGATATTTATTTTTTCATTCTCTCCTCTAACACACCTTTAGAATTCCATTTCCTTCTCTGTACCAGCTGTTTTTCTTCGCTAGTTTTATATTTTGTCCTTATTTATTAAAAAAAGAATAAAATATGCTGACATTACTGAACTATCTGTAATATGTTGTTATAGCTATTGTCTTCTGTATTAGATATTACTTGTTATTTTATATTAAGGATTATTTAATGTTTATTAAATGAATTTAAATAAGATATCCAACAATTATTCTGTTAATAATTTTAATACTTTCAAATTTACAGTATTTATATGTGGTTAGGCTTTATAGCTGAAAATATATTTAGTGTGATTATTTATTCTTTGCTCTATATTGCTGTAGGATAGGGGTTGAAATGCATAGTGTGTGAATAAGTTAAAGTGCTTTTGCTTTTTATTTTTTTCTTATGTGTCCTACTTTTGTATTTTTTTGTTCTGTAAATGTCTTCATATGCATTTGCTGTTGGTTTTGTGTGAATTTTTTTAATTAATTGAATGTAAAAAGTTTTAACTGATTATGGAAATAAAATTTAAAATTTTTTTTACAATTCTTTCTAAATATATTAATATATATACCATCCAGTTTTGCGTCTTGTATGTTTTATATTTTTGGAAAGAAAATTAGGTGAGGCAATTTCGTTATATCATTAATTTTTCTTCAGTAATTTGGTAACATTAATTACAAAATTCTTAAAGCGGTTTTTATGAGTTAATATAATTTCAAATTTTCCTTTTGTTCTTGCAGATATGCCCAGACCAACAGAAGCTCAATTTGATAAAGATACTGGGTATTTGACTTTTCATGTAGAGCCAAGTTCACTCAAATTATTGGCTAAGGTCAGTAAAAAATTATTTTAATCATTCAAACATTTGCCAAATCAGTCAATCAAATTCTACATTTATTTGTTTTAAATTTTTAAGCATTGAATGTGAAAATATGGGAGGAATGAAATAAAATCACATTTATTTTATTAATTAAATTTGATTCAATGAAAATTACAAATACCAAAATGGAACCTTAAATAAATTAGTTACACAAAATTGTACTAATGTTGAATATTTACAAAAAATAATAGGGGAAAATTTACACTTTTATTGAATTTACCATTTTTAAAAATTTTATTTTGCATTTAAACACTTTGTGTTCATTTCAAAATATTGTATTTATAATGTTCTAAACTCAGTTTTTGATGAACGAAATCAAATTTTTATTTTATACTAGCAATGCCACCTGTCAGTAGATAGAAGAACAAATATTAATATAGACATAATGATATTTGTAATAATGAACTATAAATGCAAACTAAAAAATAGTATTTACATATCTGCTTTTTAGTAGTCAAGTAAAGCTATTTAAAAATTTCATAACAAAAAAAAACTTATAATTAATATATCTATAAAAGTTAGTCCTCTTCCTAAAGAAACACTTTCTTCCAGATTGAAGCCAGGCCTGTTGGTACTGAGATGTGGGTGCAACAAACTGTCATATCAGTCATCAGGCAGATAGAGAAAGTGCAACTCAGTCCTCCTGACGAAGGATTTTCTGATGTACGAGTTAAACTGTGTTTAGAAAGCAATGATTCTTGGTGCGGTGATGCCAAACTTGCCAATCCATTAGAAGGTGAATATAATATATATATTTCATTTTACATTAAAATATGTATTTATAATATGCATTCCTTACATTATCTTTGTTTTTGTTCATAGACATTTTTAATTTCTAAAAAAAGGATTCTCACTATCTATGGCATTTTTTTTTTTTTGGCAATTACAATGCTCATGATTTAGTCAAATGCTGTATTTTTAATTTTGATTCTTTATTCTTAAATGCATTGATTTTATTCAATTCGAAGTTTTAATCTTTTACTTATGTGGATATATTCAGTTTTTTTAGATATTCTGTATTACTTTTCAAAATGAACTTTTATTAAACTTTTGATCTTTACAGTATTTACGGATAGTTTTAATTTTAATAATCTATTTGATGCAACATGAATTTTTTAATGTAATACTTTAAAGGAATAGGTATTTTAAGTAGTGTGCACAATTTCAGTGTTTAGATAATCTTAAAAAAAATTAATTTTACAATTTTTGATTTTAAGAATTCTACAAACATAAAATGTAATTATGCTCTCTCTGTCATCTATCTAATGGATCATTATTATATATAAAGAATGTTTCAAAAATACTGAGAAAGTTTTTCAGTTCAATTTTTGTATCAGTTATAAAATAATAATGAACATTGTTAAGTGGGAACAATTTTAGGTTCAAAGCAAATAAAAAGTGGAAAAATTAAAGAAAAAGAATAAAATTAATAGCATTAAGATTTATTCATCTTAAAGATATATTATTTATTAAGATTATAATTTTTTTTGAAAATTATGTTTGTTTAATAAGGTTTGTGCTTTAGCTGTTTTTAGCTAACAATTTTTAACTGCTCATAGATTATAGTTAAATTATTAAACTAATAATAATGAGGAACTTAATCTTTCTCTGATGATAGTTGGTGAGGAAGCAATAATTAATTTGAGTACTTTGTTGATAAGTAAGATGCATGTTGACAAATAAATTTTGTTGCTTTAATGTATCTACACTAACTCTTAAGTTTATTGGTTTGCTTACAAATTGTTTTGTACCTTTTATGATTAGCTTTAAAGACAAATCCAAATAATTTAAATCTACTGAGATTTCTTACAGTATTTTGTGTATGAATTTTCTTATCTCCCAGTTTCAGAGGAATCATCAAATCCGAAAGATGCAAGAGCTGCAATTTCATCAGAAACTTTGATGGTAATTGTTGGTATCATTGGTGTAACTTTCCTGATTTGCATTGTGCTGGTAATCTGCTGCTGCTGGAAGAAGAAAGTTAACCACAAAGGTAGTAAGATATTAAATGCTCACATTTATCTAATAATAAGTACAATTAAATATATTTTTTATTAATTTATATAGTTTCTAATTTATTTATTTATTAAATATAAAAAAATAAATTTAAGAAAACTTTTAAATCTAATTTTTAATAATATTAATAATTGGTATTGATATTTTTATATTTCATAATTTGAGGAGTCCAATTGCATTTAAAGCTCACATAATGATCACTCATAATTATCTTTTAAATGCATTTTGTATTTCCATAAAAAACGTTTTTCATTTTCTTATTCTTCAAGACTTCTGATAAAATTGCAATTATGATTTTAAAATTAACGTAGGAAAATATTTTACAGCTTACTTTCAAGTAAACATGTTTTTCTCCTCTAATGATTTATCTTTATTTTATAAATGAGGAATTAACTAATGCAAATTATTTTTGCTTCACACAATTTAAGGATTTAATTGCATTCTGAGCTAATGGACTTTTCTTATCTTTTTTACATTTTAGAAAAGAAAGAATTTGAAATGGAAACACAAAAGTAAGTTTCTTTATGTGCTTTTTAAGATTTATAAAAGCTTAAACAAATGTTTTTTGGATTTAAAAATAATTGCTTTTATCCTTTTAGTGTTGAGCATCTGAACTTAAAAGAGCAAATTAAGATAAGCGAAATCTTAAATTACATCTGACTTTAATTCTGAAATTTAAAAACTTTTATGCTTTTATGAATTAATTACCAGGATAGTTTCATATATCACTTAAATATTTTAGGTTTTTACCCTCCCTCCTCCCAAAGATAATGTTATATTGTACTATAAGAAAATTTTAAAATTTGGTTTGTTTTTTATTTTGAAGGCTTTTTTTTTTTAATAAGGACAGTAAAAATTTAAAAAGAGACAAAAATGTAATAAAAAAAATAGCTTTTAATACATAGATGGTATTTAAATGTTCTGGAAATTCAGATAAAATTTATATAAGTATGTATGAAAACAAAATAATTTGAAATTCAAATTTATATACATCCTGTATAAAAACACAAGACTATCCTGCTTCTGGTTTTCTTGTACAGAGTGTTTCAAATGGTTTGAGAAATTTTAAGTGAAGATCAGATATATTAAAATTAATTAGTTTAATTGAAATTTCAATCAATTAAGTATATGAATGGCCAAAATTTTAATTTTTCAGTTTTAATATCTGCAGTTTTTAATAATCAATCAATTAATTTAATTAGCAATATACTTTGCATTTGAGAGAAAATTCTATCTATGATACTATAATATTTATAATAATGAATTGTAAATGTCAAATTAAAAAGGGGAAAATACTAAAACAGTTTTTTAAATGTTTTTTTTATTTGTATACTAAATATTTTTTATTATTAAAGTTATTTTTCTATTTGTTGAGCAATAATTTATTTGATTTTAGATTCAAAATACATAGTTAAATAAACAATGTTTATGAAAAAATTATCATTGGTAACAATTGAAAAGAAAAGTAATCTTTCTCTCAATACATTACTAAACACTTACAAAATTTAAAAATGGTATTTAAATGTCATTTTGAGTTAGAAAAAGTTAAAGAAAATTTGAGAAAGAATTGAAAAGATTTGAGTTTAAAAAAGTTACAAAAGTTTGTTGTTCTAAAAGACCTATTTCTTTTGAACTGAAAACTTTATTGACGATTGATTAATTAATCAATATTTTTTAGAGCTCAAATTCATTTACTTGTTGTACTAACAGATCAATTCTTTTCTAGTCCTCGACCAAAAGCAGTGACACCTCCCTACTTCCCCGATGGTGTGGTGAACAAGGGACTGGAAAGCGTCACAGACGACATCCACAAAGCAGGTATCTACACAACCAATACATCGGGCATCAATGGAGGGATGAATGGCCATATTCCATCGAGCAGCCACCCTCATTCTGGTGAGATTATATCACAATCTATCTCTGCTTTGAGAAAAAGCAAACGACTTAAAAAACTGCATCCTCCCTTTCAAGTCTTCGCTGGTATCTGCTTGGCCATTTATCCTGCCATTTCTTCTTCTCTTCTTTTCTTCTGTATGCTTGTCAAGTTCTCAATTTCTTGCTTTGATTTCACTCAATGCAAATAGTGTTCTCTAGTTCTGTGTAGTTAGTTTCTTTGATTATAATGTCCATCCATCATGATCTAGGTTGCTGAATTAGTAACCTCAATATTGACCTATTCTTGTTAGTACATTAGGACTCTAAAAAAAATTAATCAAATTTATAAAGGTGGTCTTTCGTAATTATTAATCTTTTATGTTTTAAATATGAATATTTATTTCTTTATTTTATTTATGGATAACTACAGATTTAAAATAAGCAAAACAGTTAAATTAAATACCCTAACTCTTTACCTTCAGCTAAAATTTACCAAATAAAATAAAAACCAAACATAATGCCAAGAATAAATTTATTTTGCAACCAGAATTGCTTGAAAGATGGATAGAATAATCATTATGCTATTTAGTCTTATAATATACTTATTATAGTTGATTTTAATTATTAGTTTTAGTAAAAATTTTTAAAAGCATATGCTGTGAAAAAAGTCTTGAATGATTTAATGCTTTTATTTAAAGATTTTAGCTCTCAACATGCAGCTTAGCTGCATATGTATGTGCTATGCTGCTTAAAACAGTAAAAGTAAACATCTTATGGAAGCTTAGCATATTTCTTTTCAATGAATCTGAGCCATAGGGGAAAATTTCATTTGCAGCTTTTTAAGTGATTAATTTTATAAAGCTAATTTTATCTAGAATCTTATTAGGGCTGCAAAAATAATGCTAAAGACTTATATAAGATGCAATTGTCCATTCTTTAATATGAGAGCTATGTAAATTTCAAGTTTTTCTATTAAGTTTTTATTTACACTATCTTAACAGTTTGTATAAAAGTAATGTTAAGCCTGACATATTTAAGTCTATGATGTTGCGCTGTATCAATCTGTAATATTCTTCTATGTTACTCAAAGATATAAAATTTTGAAAAGGATTATATTAAGTATGGTACAATATTTATTAAGATGATAAAGAATTATTTTAAACTATAAATCATAAAACTAACATTCAGATAGATGATAGATTCTAGAATGAATTGAGAAAGTTATCCGATTATCTTACAGTTATATATTCTATACAAAATTTTTGTATTGACTTTAACTGAAGATGTAATGCATTTTCAAAATATGCATAACAATTGTTTAAAAATAAAAGCTTGAGAATTTTTCATTGTGATAATGTAATAGATAGTTCATAATTTAAATATATGAATTTACAACTGACTTTTTGCAAATGTTTTTATGCTCTTAAGTTACATAGTTTATTTGAAAACAGTGAGTTGTTAAGTTTAGACTTTGCACAGTTAATATGGTATGTTTTTCTTGTTTCATTCTATTTTACATTGCCGCCTGAAAAGCCTTAATAGCAATTCAGGTAGAGGGATGTACGGAGGCAAGTGTAAAATTTATTCAAATTCTTAATTATTTTTCTTCTTTTTCTTGAAAATGGTAATGGTTGTTAATTTTGCTATCATAAATACATTTAATTTTTACCATAGATAGTGGCGACTCGTCTGTGTAAGATTAAAAAACTGCAATTATTATTATTATTTAAACTATTATTTCATGTTTCAACACATTCCTCTAATAGCACAAAGTTTCCAACAATATTGTTGAGGTTTCTCTTGATGGTCTTCAGAATATGGATCAACATAGTAGAAAAAATGTGCAATACCTTGTTCTACAGTTGCTAATTTAATTTACATTGAAAGTTTAATCAATGAAAGGGAAAAATATAACAATGATTAAAAGAAAATTGAAAATGACACAAATTGTAGAGCTACTATGAAAACATTGTTATATATTAAAATCTAATTAATGCACATTACAAAGCAATTATTTTATTACCTGTGGAATGTATAAACAACCCTAATAAATAGCAATCATTTTAATTCTTAAGTGATTGCAATGTGTCTTAAGAAAATTAAATCTATCTTATGATTTGTTAATCCAGTTTTTCCGGATCTTACTTTATTGTCAAGACGAGTTGCCACTTTTTATAGATAGTGGTGGATTTTCAATTAAACAGACTAGACAGTTAGTTGCATAGGACCACTGGGGTAGAGGAGGGTATGGTGGAATTGATAGATTAAAATATCATTATTACAATGCTAAATGAATAAATATGTAAAATAGATAAAGTGTAAGAATTATAAAATATTAAGATAATAATAACACTTTGACAAATATAATTGGTGAAGTTTTTATCTGTTTCATTTCAAACCAGATCCTTGAGTAATATAAGTACTGAGTCTTAGTAAATAAATAAAAACATTACCTTTAGAAAATTGCCTTAAAAAACAATTTTTTTTAATAAATTATTAACATGTCTTCAAGTTAATAATGGGAAAATCCACTAATTTATTAAATGTAAGATTTCATAATGCCTAAGGACAGTAAAATGCCTGAATCCACCACCAATTATCGGAATCTTATATTATTCAAGTACTTCACTTAAACATTCTATTAGATTATTAACATTAAAAATGAATCAACTTATAGTTAATGAACTGTTAAATACACCATAATTATTCAGCCTCTCCTTTAAGAGAATTTTGTATGATCATTATTTTATACTATTTTAGAAATTAGTTAATAATTTTTAAATTTGGTGTAGATTATTTATTAGATAACCATTTACTTGTTAAATATTATACTAAACATTACAATAATGATAGTGTAAGAATGAATGAAAAAATAGTATTTATCTCTACCAAAAATAGTCCTATGTTTTTACTTGCATGAAACTGATTTTTCCATCTCAATCAGGTATGATGTACAATCCTGATCCTGATCAGAGCCCATGCAGTGCTCTGGACCATTCCGAGCCTTGGCTGAAACCTACTGATGACATGGGCACTGAAGGATCCTACCAGCCATACGACTCAAGGCTGCCCAATGGCTATTTCTATCCTGAAGACTATCAACCCCTCACAGAAGAAATGATGAACATGAAAAATAGGGAGCATTTACGTAAGATTAAATTTTTTAAATAAAAACCCATTTAATTTTATTTTCTCTCTTATAAAACTAGATCATTATATCCATTCTTTTACATTAAAATAAAATGAAATTTACATCATTTTGAAAGTTCTTGTTATCCATGTTTGGTGAATCTCCTGTATTGATGGCATTTTAATGGTAACTCCAACTTACTAATTAATAAAAAATATTTGAGATTGATTGACTATCTCATGGAAGTTTAAAACATTTAAAAGACTGACTGAGTGTAGTCAAAATCACCACATAATGTTTTCTCGATTGCATAGATTGGCTTAAAATAATGAAATTTAAAGCATCGTAAATTAGTCTTGACTGTGAATGAGTGCAATTTTCTTATTTTAAATTTCTAAAATGTTGAAAATATTTTATTAAATATAATTAATGAAGCTGGCGGGATTTTCCAAAAATATAAACTTTTGTGATTTGACACCTTTAAACATGGTTCTTTTCATAAATTAGAGCATTTTCTAACTAGAAATGTAGGCCCATCTTTAATAGTAATTAGTTGCTGAGCAATTAAATTGGATATCTAGTATATAAATATCTTATTAAATGTTTTGAAATGTGTTCGGTATAGTGTAGTAAGATTTTAGCATAGATTGAATGTTTTTTTAAATTAAAGCATACTCGTAAGTATACACAAATTAATTAGAAGCAATAATTAAATGACCATTGAATAATTTGATATATTTATGTCAAATATCAATCCATCATTTAGTATGATAAAATGGAGGAATATTCTTATACATTTAAAAACATATATAAAGCTGTAAAAAGAAAGAAATAGAGATTTTACTTCTACATTTAATAATAATTTGATTTAATTTCTAAACCTTGTAAATCCAAATTCTTAAAAAAGTACGATTTACTTGGGAACTAACATAAAAAACAGGAATACTATTTTAAGCCTTTGTAAGTCAGTTCATCAAATTATTTTCAGGGAACATTTTAAAAACCTTAACACATAGCTAAAATTATGAATAGGAATTTGAATTATTTTATTTTAATTTTTTAATTGAAGTAATCCAAGTTAAGAATTTATAATTTAAACTTGAGCAAAATTTAAGCTATATGCCTTAATCTTCATTCCAGATCTTAGCAAACAACTGTTTAATATGCAATCTTAAGTAAAAAACAAAAATGGCTTTTATGAATCTGTTAACACAAAATAGCTGACAATAAAGAATTTACCATGAGCTTAGTGGCCGAATGATCTAAGCACGCGATCCAAACTAAGAGTTTGCGGGTTCGATGGTCGCCGTGGCTGTTATATCCAAAGTATGGATTTTTAGTTTGTTTCCTTATGTTCTCTTAACATTCTAGACCTTTCTTTGTTATGTAAATTAGTTGTTTCCTCGAATATACCGATCTTGTATAAAAGCGGATACCCACTTCTTGTATACAGCCGACCACCCCACCACCACTGAAAGTAGCAGTATCGACAAGATTTGTTGTGGTCGACTGCTGAATAAGTATTGTCCAACCTTACATTGACCGAACAGTCAAACTAACATTCCTTTCGGGGTAGTAAATACCTATCTTTCTCCCCAACTGAACTCACTAGTCGTGGAGTCGCTACTTTCCTTCAATAAACTTGTTTCTTAGTTTAAAGCTGATGGTGTGTTTATTTAAATATTTGTGCCAATATTAATGTCTTATCTTCAGTATGTTATCCAGCATCACCATGAAATACAGTCGATTCCGGTTAATCGGACCACATCGGGAAGCGATCATTTTGGTCCTAATAACCGGCTGGTCCGATTACACGAACATGCCCTATGTTACAAGATGAGACGTGCTATACGTAACATATTAAAATATCATTATGACCTTTATTGTGCGGTACACGCGAACATACAAGCAAGAACTACTGTTGCTTATGAACTTTATTCATTGAAAAATAAATTTACAAACAAATTCTTCGAAACGATCTACACGATAGTCAGCATGCGAAGCACAATGAAAAAAATTTCTTATCAACGTTTGAAGAATTTACTACCGAGCTGCCCGTTCTAAGAAACAAAGAGCTTGCTCACCTCCCACTGGTTCTTTTCCCTTTCGGACTTGCTGCTGTACACAGGCGACTTGTGGCTTCTTTTTCTTCTTCCCTGCCACGTTCTTTGGTCCGTTTAAACAGAATTTTGGCTCAAATAAGTGAATAATATTAGGCTTATGTACATAAGATTTATTTTGGTTCTTTAAGATTCGGTCCGATTATCCGGTGGTCCAATTAACCGGAATTCGACTTATATCGAACAATTCTTATTATCAGACAGTATTACTACAATGCTCTCAATTTTGAACAATATAATGAAAAGTATATTAATATTAATGAGCATTTTGTTCTAATAGGCAAGTTTAGTGCTAATTACAAGTTAAAAAATGAGCATAGTAAACAAACGCTGCTTTTTTCTTTTAGATTCCCCCTACTATGATGTGAGTGGTCTCCCAGACCCCTACGCCATGAGTGAGGAGGACAAGACTCAACACATCTCAATGTCATTCGACGAAAGCCACGAGAGTGGGTACTCGACACCCAACTCCAGATCTCGCAGAGTGATTCGCGAAATCATCGTCTGATTTGAGACTGCCGGGTCTGTTTTCGAAGACCACTTGGTATAAACTGTGATATGCGGGGGAAGTGAATCTTGTCTTCAAAGAAACATGAAATAGTTAAATAAATTAAGGTGCCAGGCTGTTGTTGTTAATCAGCCTGTTTATATCGCCATTCCGTGTGTGTGTTGTACATGGAACAAGCCTTGAAGATACTTTTCTTGCCATTCGAATTTTGAAGATGAATATGTAGATATTCATTGCAAAATGCCTCACACAAAGACAAATGAGAACAAAACCATTGGGGGAAAAATATTGACATTTAGGGTATTTAATAGCAAAGGAAAAAAAATATAGCATTTAAATAAATAAAAAAGAACTGCTTTCCCATTCTCCAGGATCGAACTTGGAGACGGACTTAGAAGCAGATGCAGCGAGTTTGTGGAAGCACAAAGTCATGTTGGTTTCTTACGTGAACAGGAAAATTGAAGTTTATTATGCATCCCATCCCAGATGTTAAGATCTGGAATAAAGTGTACATAGTTCATAAGCAATGTATATACATAAAAAAAAATATAGATGAAAAATGTGGATCTCAAGTTTTCTTTCATAAACGGAACTGATAATCCTTTGCCTTATGAGAGATAGCTGTCTGGTGTCAAAGTACATTGAAGTCAGTGCAAAAATGGCATTTATCATGTGTTTGAGAAGTTTACAGTTACAGTTAAAATGAAAACTATTATTATATTGTTCGTATTTCTTCGTTAAAAACCAAAATATATCAATATTCACCAATGCAATAACGATGTACTTAGATACTTATTGAATTTAAACGTTGTTAAGTAGATGAGTTGTTTTGAATACTCGTATTGTTGAGAAGGTAAAATTGGTACAGCTTATCTATATAACTTATATGTATAAACTGTGATAAAGTCACAACAAAGACTCAAATATCATTTTTCTTTGAGATGTATGTTTTTAATTTCTTTTAATCATATTTATTAGTTTTAAAGAATAGCTATAATTGTTTTTTTAAATAATCATTAAATAACAGTGCTTTGCTGTAAAAGGCATATATGGTAATTAAGTTATAATTTTTTAAAAATGAAAGCAAATTGTATTAAAAATTAACAAAATTGTATTAATACTTTGCCATAAAAGCATATATGGTAATTTATTATAATTTTTTTAAAAGCAAAAATTATATATTGATTGATATTCAATATCCCTAAACGAATTCAACAATATTGTGAAAGAAAGCTGTATTATAAAATTAATATTAAATGTAAATAACGATAGAGCATTTTATTCAAGAACAAACTGTTAAAAATCTATTATGATGTACAAATAACGAATCGAAAATTATGGATATTAGAAGATATTTTTAAAAAGAAATTTTAGAATTCATGTGAATGCAAGAAAATTTTTTCCATTCAAATAAAATATATATATATATAAAACATACAATTAAGCAATACGATTTTTTGCTATAAACGCTAGGATAGAATTACGTTCTGGAACAAGCAAAGGACTCAAGCCATGGATGACACAAAGGCAAAATGAACTAATCTAAAATCGCTTCGAAATGCATGCTTCTTCACTTTATTTCCAAATACTGTACTAACTGAACTATACAGGGAAGGTAAAACAAATATAATAAAGGATGTGAAGGTGGATATTATTTATGGTTTACCTTAGTTCCTAAGCCAGCAAAAAGGAAAACATGACCAAACATGCAAAGAAAGAGAAAACTATAACAGAAGAGAGTATTTACAGCTCATATTGTTGCAAGACTCTACCGTCCATAATATTAAAAAAAAAAAAAGAGGTGTTCTATTTTGAGTAGCTTTGGTGCATATGCTGTGAAAATAAAATAATCCGATTGTGTTTTGGCATGCCATTTTATTTCTACAAGGTGCTGTGGGGACACTCTGAAACGAGAACTTTCACCAAGTTCAAAATAAACGTAGTCATGTTTCACTGATATTGAAGAGCAATACAACATTCACCGTTTCGTTCTCTTTCTTTATAAAGCAAGGCTGATTGCAGAAACCGTCCCAAAATATCAGTATTTTATACATAAAAAGAATCCCGACTTGCTGTTTGTTATATAGAAAACTTTGTAAGTTCACATATCCTATTGTTTAGAGTTCTTTTACTTTTCAACATTTGTTTGTGGTATCTGTAATTACAATCAAGTATTTATTTTTCATTGATTTGATAAAGTTTTTTAATTATGTTGAATCTGTCGTGCAGTAAGTAGGTTGTAAAGTATGTCTGTAACAGATTCTCTTTTTTTTTTGCTCAACATTTTAATGTTGATTTTAAAAAATGTGTTTTTTTTAATTGATTGATTATTCATTTTTTTTTCCTTCCAGTGATGTATTTTGAAATTGAATGTTGTCATATAACCGAGTCATTTTTTAAGTCAAAAACCATCTTTGTTTTCATTTCATTCGTCATGCTGTGTGAAAATAAACACAAATATGTACATAATATATACATATATTCCTTATGTTCACTGTTTGTACAGTCAGATTTCCTCGCCTTGTGTTTTTTAAATAAACATGACTTTCTTTTTTATGGTGTGAATTTCATTGTGTTTTGAAATCAAATATCTAATTTCAGATTAATTGCTTATCTTTCTTAACAACATGAATTCTGTTTATGATATTCCTTGATTTATTATTCGAACTCAAACGTTTTATTCAAAACAAACTGTTAAAAAAACAATATGACATTTATAAATGAATCAGGTGCCAGTTCTAGTATTTTATTTAAGTTTTTGAGTTATAATTTACATTTTTGTGAAAGAACAGACTTACATCTTACACACGTTCAACATTTTAATGGATTTTTTTTCAAAACATGAGATTGGTCTGAGCATTAGATACTAAAACTGTGTGCCAAAGTTTTTTCCTTATGTCTTTTTACATTTGGCGATTCTCGATTTAATTATTGTTTGACAAAGAGGGGGGGGGGCATTTCAAAATTTGTTAAAATCTATGAATCATATACTAAATTTCATTTTTGTAACACAAAATATTTTAAATTATCATGCTTCAGATGGATGGACAGACAGAAAATTCCCAGAATATATTTTTTGAGCTGAAGGAAGTCTACAAAGTTAAGGTTCAAGAAAATATTTTCAAATTGTTTGGCAATAACGATATTTTCTCTTCGTATATGTGAATTGAAGAAACTGATTCTTCCTTTTAGAACTTTTTAAAATGAATTTGCAGATAGGGAAGCACTAACTAACTTAGTTTTGTTGATAATAAAATGAGTTTTTATAGCAATTTAATCCTTATTTAATGAAATCAGCCTATAGCAATCTTATTAAATTCATATTTCTCAAATTATTAGAGAAATCAAAAAGTGTACACGCTATGAAATAAAAGTAGAAGAAAAAGTCCTACTTTCTATTAATCTTCCCCTTTCTATTAATGTTAACTTTTTTTAATCCTTATTTCAGAATTAGCAAAGATAATCTGGAAAAATTGTGGGTTTAAAGAAAAAAAAATTAATTAGTTTGAATTTCACACCTCTGACAAAAGTTAGGAATTTATTAGGGGTAGAAAAAAATTATTAAAAAGAAATTGGCAACATTAAAAAGTTAAATTTTGCGACTGTTAACTAATATAGATAAATTTGTCTGGATAGTTTATACCAACAAAAAACACTAAACACTTTCATACTTTTAACTTACAGTGTTTAAAAATATGTGCACATAAAAGATATATTATCACTAGTAGAATCTAATCTATCAAGTCTAAAGTGCAATCTAAATTCTAAATACAAGAAATTTGATTTAAGTCATGCCGTATATTGAAATCCATATAACATAGAAAAGTATTCTTTATATTTTCCCGTGTATATTAACCAAAATATAAGTATTTTTATATCAGGATCAACAACAATGATGAAAAAGCTAGGATAAAATATTAGTGGCAACTAAAATGCAAATCGAGCTGAACTTCGATAATGAAATATATTTTGTAAAATAAGTTTTAAATATTAAAAAAAAATTAAATAATCAAAAATTATACAGTAAAAATTAATGATTGTAAAAGTTTTTGAATATTATGATATGTCAGGGGAATATTTATGCTATAATATTTTCGGAAATTTTCATGAAAGATATTAACATTTTGCTTAATTTTTGATTGCATAAAATGTTAATTTAAATTTTAAAATACTTTATTTAAGATGCACATTCTCATTCTCCAAAGTAAGAATTGCCAAACTTGATACATGTGAAGTCAAATGGTCTGGTCTAAAGAAACTCAATATACATGCGACCTAGTGCATGTTCACGTTTATTGTCAGTAGAAAACATTTTATAGAATGAAGAAAAAATGAAATGCGCGATCGCAAATTTCACGTTATCATGTGAGAATTTAATTATTTTTAAGTCATTATTTGTCTTAATTGATTTAAGTCATTAACTATTTTAAACCGGCATGAAAGAATCACGACACATCTATCGGTCTCTAGGTCTCCATCTACCTATATAGATAATTTTCACCCGTGGTAGCATAGTTATATGAAAAACAATATTTTTTTAAACACAAATTGCTATTTTGTAATTTCTGAAATCATAAAACAGTTTCATAATGAATTAATTTTTGAACAGAAGTCAAATTCTTCTATGTTTCCTACTTAAGAATGAATGAGGCATTATTTCCCCATTGGGGGAAAAAGAAAATGCTTTTATCAAAACAGTTATTAAACGTGAATGAAGTTTTAGTGAATATATTAAAAAATTCAATTACTTAATTTTCTTCGGAAAAAAAATTACATTCCATGAAAATAACAGCTATGATGTCATAGTACTACATCAATCTTTTAAAAAACGCATATTATATATAATATCATTAAAACATATTGATGGATATTGCCATTTATGCTTCATTCATTGCCTACTCTATATCGAGCTTCAGTTATTTGATACCTTCAAGAACCCCTAGCGAAAACATCATCATGGGCGCATATGGTAATAAAAATGAATGAAAGAAAAGCATAGAAATATTTCTTCTAAGGTTAGGCAAAGCCTCACACGGAATTGGGGAACTGCAGTTAAGAAACACTGACATGAATTAGAATTTTTACTGAATCTATCATGCCAATGTGCATTCTGGAAGCCAATTTTGGCATTAATTGAAACCAAAATTTTACACTGAACTATAGTTGTAGTCGCATCAAATCATAATATACCGAATTTCATAGAATTTATTGCATTTATGAGTTAGAGCATTTACATGCATGCTAAGATAAAGATTAACAACAAAAAAAAAATGATAGGTTTGTATTAAAAATTTGCATTACAAAAATTTACATTTTAGATGATAATCCTGTATATGCAGATCTTTACGTTTTGCAATTAACCTCACACAAGTCCCCTTGTACTGAAATAGTTAAACAGGCATCCTCAGAATGGAATTCTTTCAAAATTCGAAAAAAAAAAAAAAAAAAAAAAAAAAAAACTGAAAACTTTGTTTTAAACCCATGTATTAAATTTTCTCTTTCCTGCTCCAATTTTTAGAGCTTATTTTTATAAATTAGCAGACAGACATAATTCCGTAAATATCTTTTCCAGATTCGAGGAGATCTGAAACGTGGAGATTTCGATCATTCTTTGGTTCGAATTTCCGAACTTTATGTTCTTGTCCTTCCGTACAGTCGACCACCCCACCACCAGTGAAAGTAGCAGTATTAACATGATACTTTATGTTATGCGAGAAAATAGAAAGACAAAGTATTTATGTTACCTCGTGGAAAGCACTTATATAGCAAATATAGTGAATGCAATAAAGGTATAAACATTAACGTATTTTAAATATCAATATATTTTTACATATAATAAAGATGAATGCGTGTGCGTTGACGATCTACACCATTTGACCTACGATTATCAAATTTGCTATCGATTTCCGAAATTGTTTTCATTGTTTCATGAAATATTTAATCGCTTGATTTTTTTTTTTCATTGTTGAAAGTTAAAATAGAACTTTATTAAATATTTGTAGTTTATAAGGCAAATTAATTTGTATTACGGCGAAATTTGAACGATGGATTAATCAGATATTAATGTTTTTGTAGTGGTATATGATGAGACTATCACAGTAAGAAAAGATGACGTACACAATTAACAGAACATAAGTAAAATAATTAAAATAACATAGTTTTAATATCATTCAATTTGATGTAATCATGACCATGAAATTACATCTGAACGAAAATAAGATATATTTGGCGCAGTATGAGCAAGTTCGGCTTTTATGCCAATACAGATCTAACTCCCATTCCATTCTATTCAGATTTTTGAAAAAAAATTCTTTTCTTTAGTGCTGCCATCTATTGACTAATACAGCAGGAAACATCTTTGAAATATAGTTCAAAAATTTCAAGATAGATGGCACTACGAAACGATTATTAAATTATAAACATATTCAAAAAGATTTGAAGTGGATTTATCTGTTGTATTAGAGATATTAATCGCATTTTTCATTAAATATTTTAATCTTCTGCATTTTTGGTAGAATATTTCATACGCCTATGAGATTTAATTTAATTTAATTAAACATTTTATGCTACTTACGTATACTTCAAATAAATTCAAACATAATTTATAATTCCAACAAAGGGAAACTGTATTGCTGGAAGCAAGTCAGCCTTTCAAAAGGATTTCCTTCGAAATAAAGTTCTTAAAAAATGATTTAAATTAATGACATGAAAAGTGAAATATTTTAAGATACCAATTTTAATGGTATAACAAAGTGCAATAGAATAATTTGGGTTAAAAAAAATTAATTTTTCGAAGCACTTTTATGTTGGTTTAAGTAACTTAACAATACAGTTATATTGTATAAATATACCACTTCGGCATTATATTACGCATCTTAAATGGAGTAAAATACAATAGCTATAAAATTTTATATTATTTGTGAATATGTTTTATGAGTGAGGTTTTAGCAATTAAAAGTATTTAAAAAACAAAATCGGTTTTTTTCTTTATATTTTTTTTCTTTCATTCCTTTGAAAGTAAAGTAGCACATTACAAGTTTGATCACATTAATATAACTGGACTGTGTATCATTCTACAGCGTTTTGTGTAGAAGACCATATCTTCTAAAATATTTTTAAATTATAGGATTGAAAGATTTTAAATTCCGGTTTTTATAAAATAAAGGGAAAAAAATATTTGGAGCTGAAATCCAAGTACAAAGAATGTACAAAAAAAGTCTAATATGAACTTGAGAACCACATTTTTCTGAATTCATCGAAAATGTCAAACCGGAACTGACAGAAACTTAATATTTACGTTTTAGAATAATTTATACTCGACACATTATTATTTGGACGTAATTTAAATATCATTTGATGAGTGGCTCATGAAAGTCGGCATATTCCTTCTGTCTCAGAGCGGAATTAACATTCTCGGCATTTGTGAAAGAATGACTCTACGAATTCAAACTATTAAATTTCACATTCTTTCGAATCGTGCCAGGGAGATTGTGGTAGTTTTTCCTTTTTCACAATTGGATTGGATCTCGCATGCATTTATTTTAAAACATGCAGGAAAATGAATATACTGTTCGTCGCAGGAACTCAAGATTTCCGTTTTGAGGCAATTTTATCATATTTCGAGTTCTTTGTTAGGACTAGACCTTCATTCCGGTAAATATATTTTCTTTCATTTTTCGTTTTTTAACTTTCTTATTTATGAAGAGAAAATATAGTAATTATCAACATATTCGAATATGAGATTTGGATATATCTTCAGGTTTTAGACCTCCGTGAATTCGGAAAACATATTAAAAATTATGTATGTATGAACTTGGTTACTCAAAAGTATTTTAAACTAGCAGATAATCCGGCGCGTTGCTGCCGCAAAAGAAATAATTTTGGAAATATTGCTTGAAATTCAAAATAACTGTCTTGTTAAATTAGAAATTATAGAAAGAATAGCATTTATTTTCGTATCGGAAATGTATACATTCATTGAAATTGAATGATATATAAATAGTATTTATTCTACTTTTTCGTACTTTATTAGTCAAAACTTTTAGCGTAGACAGTAATTTTTTTTATTTTTCCATCTTCAGCAAAAACAAATTTCTTGACTGTCTGACTCGCAAGCATCCAGCATACAATTGCTTATGAGAAAAACATGGATTTTTTTATCGATGTAGTCCGCAAGTAATAAGTATTTAAAGTTTTATCGTGATCGGATGAGCGATATGGCAACGCATAAAGTACAAACAAACAAAAATTCGCTCTTAGTCGCAATCAGTGGTTTATAAAGAGTAAAGTTCCCAGGAGCCTTGTGATGCATTTTTACAGCATCATGATATTTGATTGTAAAAATATATCAATTTATATCAATCGTACAACGGAAGGATTTAAGATATTTTCTACAAAATTATAGTGTCAGTTGAATCGCATGTATTGCTTTTTGTAATGATAATGTCACGGTTGTAGTTATTTATTTACTTGACTTTGAAAATATTGTGCATTAAGAGCTGAGGATATTTTTGATTGCTTTTCATAGACTATTTCGCGCTTAAATTGTTTGTGATTTATAAGCACAGATGGTTTAATAAAGATTCAATTTCTTTGCCCTGAGGCTCAGTTGGTCACTATAATTTTCTTTGGTTCCCATACTCGATAATGTGCGTTTCCGACCAGCTGTACCGTCAACTGTGTGGCACCCCTACAGTGTTAAGTATGTAAGAGTCATAAAGTCAATATTTCTTTTATTTTTTGATTTATTAAAATTGAAAAAAGAGTCGCTTTTCTACCCTCCAAAGTATACATTTACCAAATTTCATAGATAAATGGCCTGGTGTGTACAGAGTCAGCATATCTCGTACACATAGAGGAAAAAGTTGTTTCCGTTTGTTTACGCATCAAAACTTAGTTAAAACACCAACCCAATTTACCGCCAAATACTCTTGCCAACAGATCCATGTTTTTAGCAAACCTAGACTAATCACTCCCTATCCCGCTTTTTTTCAAAGAGATACGCGTGATTTAGTGGACTTTTAAGCCCCGTACGAAAGTAGCAGTGCACATTTGCCCTATTACCCTTCCAGACGGCGAGATAGGGGAACATTCCCCCTATTTCTGGTCATCTTGCCAATCAGTAGAGTCCAGATAAAAACACACACGTGCGTTTTAGTCCATCCAAGGAACGAAATCGTATCTTCAAAGGGGGAGAGTGCCACTTCTTTTGGATGTAAATCTTTAGGTTTCATTATGAAATGTCGACCATGAGAGTGGATTATCAACGGACATTCCTACTGACCTACAGTCACTAGAAAAACCCTAGCAACCTTAAACGGCCGTTCCTACGGCGCGTCTACAGACAATTTATCGGTAAAATGTTCAGGCATCAAAGGAGCTCAGTAAACCTCAAGAGGGGTCTGAAGGCTCGTCTGAAGTTTCTCCAAGCGTGTTACCGGCCCTTAAAAGTAGGGGTCAGTCTACTTGGAAACGAGGTATTCTAATACATTTTGGCAGTGAGGGAAAGGGCTGTTGTACTTCATTTGGAGCCAAAACAATCGGTTAGGAACCGGATATCTGCATTATCACAAGCGAAAGGAATTTCTTGCCTAATGAAAAGCAATTTAAAAGTTCTCAGAGTTAATAACTGGCAAGTAATGAAGTACAAGAAGCGGGCAGCCTGGAATTCGATTCTGTGGAAGGCCATGGCCCACCCTGGGCTGAAGCGCCTCTGAAGAAGAAGAATGAAAAGCATTTAATGGGCCAAATCCTGTGGTCTATTTCAATGCCTACTTCCCTTCTTACTTAGACTCGTCTACTTACGAAAATTGAATGCTTCACTTCTCAAATCAAATAACTCCATTTTTTGAATTTTATTAAATTTTAATATCAAAGCACTTCATTAGCTCCTAACTGTACATATTCAAAACAAATTTCTCTAATAATAAGTATTAACACCACTAAATGACAAAATCGTTTTAGCCATTGAATAATAAATAATTTATGTCAGAAGCTAATCTGATTAACTCCATACTATCATGTATTTATATCATAATAAAAATCTATTTAACCAGCTGCACTATTTTTCTTCTCTTACGGAATTATTCCCCAGTTACATGCCCAATAATTCACAATTTGCTATCATCGAATCTCAAGCAAAAAAAGTTCAGAATATCTTTTCACCAGATGACTGGTATAATATAATAAAAACATGTAAAAAGAAAGCACCGTTTCATATGGTTCAAATGACGCATCAGGACTTTTTCTCTACAAGTATACTTAGAAAATTCTATCAATAATAGAAAGGTATAAGTTACAGGGATACTAGTAAATTGGCTCAAATTGCACTGGATAAAATTAAAAAAGTCGAAACCCCATCTGATACAATTTAAGTATGACTTTAACGAAAATACCGAATTTAGTGCCATAAATATACGAAAAAGTGTAGCAGGTAGACCACTATGTCTGAAAAATGTGATCCAGCCTTTGTTGCATCCAAACAAAGAGCAGTGACAAGAGGAAATATATGATGGACTTTTGAAATTTATTCCTCCTATTAAATACGAGTATTATAAAACTTTAAGGACAAATCGACAGGATGGGAGCTCAAATACAGCTAACGAAGATGACATCATTTATAATGAGGATAACGCAATTTAAACAAAGTAATAATACTCTTAATTATGAGTAATAGAGTAGTTATATTAAGTAGTTAATATTAAGTATGAGTAATAGAGTAGTGAATATTCATTTGTGCTAAACTCATTGATAAAACATGTGTTTATTTAATGACATTTTTCCGTAATAAAAGAATAATTCAAAGATTGAATTTGAATCAATAATTTACTTTCACTTGCCAAATCGATTAACTCCCCTAATCACGAAAAAATTGTAGCAATAATAACAATTACTACAAGTATATTCCATCTTATACTTTCTATATGTCGTCAAATTAAATAGGCGTTTGCAATAATAAAGTCTACATCATACTTTCAAATTTTTAATTTGAAAAAAATTAAAAAAAAAGCAACGTATAGTATTTTATCATTTTTCTCAACTTCTTGTTTTATGGAGTTAATCGATTTGGCAATTGAAGCATCCAATTATGTTCAGGATTTTTCTCGTGACGGTAGATCAGTACAGAGAACTGGGGACCATTGAGGGTATTCTTGGGCAGAAATTGGGTAACAGGGAGCCCAAATACATCAATGCGTGAATGAAAGAGGGAGTTTTAAGGGAAAATAAATGCGAGATTTTTCGGAATGGAGAGTCGTGTTGTGGAGAAGCTTCATGAGATACGTGCTTCTGGGTAAAGTTCTACCGGCCTAACAGCCGGATAGCTGTTCCTGTGAAGTTGTTTCTCCGAAATTGTTAGAGGAACTATTCCTGTTTAAATTTTAACTGTGTTGTAAATATTACCACTTCATTTGACTTAGGTGAGAACGAGTTGTTTTTATGTACATAAGGTTGTAAATAAAGAAGTCTTCAAACGCTACCCTCTTATTTGATTGGACAGAATCAAATCATTACAATAGAAATTCAGCAGAACATCACAGACAGATACTTTATAACATATATTTGTAATTCGGTATGGATTTTTCAAATCAAACAAAACAGTCAAATCATGTTGCTTCGTGGAGCAGTTAAAAGCAATAATTTCTAATAAAATAATCAGATCATATTGTTTTGTATTTGTAGTTCGGTATGAATATTCTTAATGAAACACCAAACTCACAATCAAACTGTTAACAATTGATTTGCATGCATAATACAGTTTAAATTATCGAGAAAACATTACAGCAAAACAGTGAACTAAATTGCGCATTTGGGAGAAAGGAATATAAAATCTTTCAAACAGAAGTATTTCTTTTAAATCCATCATATGCTAAAGTAGATTAGAAAAATCTGACATACTTATTAAATTTTTCGTCCCATTTTTCTTTCTACATTTTTTTGCCGATACAACCAAACTCACATCAGCGTCATGTTTACATAACACAATTAAAACAAACCTCAGAGAGACTCAATGATATTTTAAGGATTTAACATGGCGAACGAGCGTTTAAAAACACAAGATGGAGAATGGGTTATTTGTTCAGGTGAAATATATGGGACATTCTAACAATCAAAAGAAGTCATTGCAGCAGCAAAAACACAATGCAGAGACCACCCCCCTTTGTTATCAATATTCCATAATGAATGGGGATTTAACAACAGCCGCATCAACCAGAGAGTGCTTTCAACTAGGCAGTTGAGTTGGCGATCATCCAAACGCGTGTCTTCCTCCAACATCTACAGTCTTTGATAGGGTGCTGATTCTGATGAAGGAGCTCTTTGTGTCGGTGTCTGGACCACAAACGACTTGGACAGGCTCGTCTGTCATACTCTGCCCTATATTGTCTCGATCAGCAGACTGCTTGTCGTCAGCGGCACCTAAAAGCGCACGATTTCTCGTCGGCGGAGTGGAGTGTATATATATAGACATCATTTTCTTTTTTGCCGTACGCCAGAAATTTTGATTGTAAGTTACGATGGTTTGACTGATAGTTGTAGGCGTGCCACGGGCTGGTGTCTTGGAATTCGAAAGTGGGGCAGTGGAACGGATCGGTCGGTGAGACAGACGTTACATCAGAGATGTCGCCAATTCCTAATTATTAGCAGTGAAACTTTTTGGAAAGTAACAAGATTTTTTATAAGATTTATATTTTACTAGCATTTACCCGCGACTTCGTAAGCGTGGAAATTTTGATGTCTAAATATAAGACGGTTTGATCAATTCCGTTATTCCAATACCGTTTATAACGTTTCAGCTGATCTAAATGTAGCCTGTCTCTCCGCTTCCTTAATTCTAAATTCTGCTTGAGGATTCGACTCTCTACTTCTACTTACTCTCATAGCCCGAGCTTGATGACTTATTTTCGAAAGATTAGATTTGCGTTTTCCGGGCATTTAGAAAAATTATCAAGTAATAGCAAATCAAAAAGATTAAAACTATCCTAAAAACAATGTACTTAAAACTATAAGCATATACAAAAAATATGTAGCATAAAAATACAACTTAACCCCTTTTAAAGTACACAACTAACCTAAAAACAAGCCTTACTCATATTTGGCGGGATTTTGTCTCATCCTTTTTCCCGAAAGTTGGTTTTCAATTAATAAAAAATTAACCACTCAATTAACCTGAATGAATGAGCCTATGTTCTAATCCTGACTGTAATGTATCTCTGTGCTAAATTTCATCCAATCCCGTTCAGCTGTTCTGGCGTGATTGAGTAGCAAACGAATCCAAACTTTCACATTTATAATAATTAGTACAAATGATGTACAGTTTGTTTTCATGGTGCTAAAAATCCGATTTTGTAATTTGATGACAGTATTATAAAATGAAAAAGTGTAGCAGAGGATCTAGCTCATATATTGACCTAGATAAATGCATGCACTGATGTAAAAAAGGCGAGTCTAGTTATCCTTTCACAAAAGCACAAACATGAAATTCTTTCTCATACGTGGAAATATAAAAGAAAATATTGCAATTACATAAAAAAATCGATTTCTAAATTTTAATATCATCGCCAGTTGCATTTGCATGTTTATTATTTCGATCTTTTGTTGATTTAACTATTGGCCAAAGGCGAAGAAGGCGACTTTTCGTCTGTTAATATCCCCTTTTTTTATTATTACTTTAACTGCGTGCGTGGTTTTTATGTTTAATATATTTATTTTTGATTATTGTTTTATTAAATACTAGCCGCCTTTGGCGACCAGCTGGTTCGCCATGAATAATGCGTTCTATAATTTTTAATTAAGTCACATATACATTAGCCTTGAAGCAATTCCGGGCATTGATTGGCCTGAAATTAAAAAATGTTTTTTTTTTCCGTGATGCTTCAATATTAAATGTGTTTTTTTTTAAAAAGCGAAAAAGGAAAAAAAAAAAAATGAATAAATGATATAGATGTTGCAAACGATTATAGAAATCTTGGCTTTGCATTTATTTTTTTAGAAACTATCACATTTTATAACGGAAAAAAAAATTAAATAAATGATACAGATATTGCAAACGATTATAGAAATATGCCATTAAGTCGGGATTTCAATGCATATCCTGTCTAAATTCAATCAGGTTTACTGTAAATAAAGAAGATTTGTTGAATAAATGATTTAGATATTGCAAACGATTATTTTTTTAGAAAATATCACATTTTATGTTTCTTTTATTTTATCCAGTCACGTGCTAAAAGTATAATTTCTTTAGACTTGATTTACGATGATAGATTTTTTTTATTATTTAAACTTCCGTCATTGTTTTCTTTTATTTTATCCAGTCACGTGCTCAAAAAAAACATCGTTAAAATATTTCTTTAAAAATAGAGGCTTAAGCTATACATTAAAACTCTCATACCATCAGAAAGCTAATTTTTTCAAATCTTTAAATTGATGTTAAAATCATGTTTGTGTGATAATATTTTCGGAAGTTAGAGCGGAAAAACGTCGAAATTTCGCTTAAATTTTAATCAATTCAAATTCTCATTAAAAATTCGAAAAAAGGGCTCCGAGGTGCACATTCCGAACCTCCAAGGTACACATGTACCAAATTTGGTAGCTGTAGGTCCAACCGTCTGACCTGTAGAGCGCCAACACACACGCACACGCACACGCGCACACACACACACACACACACACACACACACACACACACACACACAC
>JAPMOQ010010593.1:830100-863839 GCA_026543055.1 Argiope trifasciata | reverse complement strand
CACACACACACACACACACACACACACACACACACACACACACACACTGAGCTTTATTATAAGTATAGATAGATGTTATTGTTTTCAAACGTATTTTCATTCCTGTATTATAAAGTATTTTCTCACTTTACAAATATCCACTGAAGAAATAAAGTTTGATGATCGGATATTATATGAATATTGATAATAAACAGCAGTTAAAATCTCCATGTTTATAGAACATTTAATTGGTCAAAATTAACTTTTTAAAAACTTTATTTCTGTAAGCAAAGATAAAATCTACGATTGCAAATTTCAAGTTTTCATGTGAGAATATTATTACCTTTTATCATTATTTGCCTTAATTAACTAAAGCCATTAACCAGTTTAAACTGGTTTGAAACAATCATGAGACTTCTTTATCGGTCTTTGTCCCTCTCCCCTCTCTTTATACATATATGTATACATAATTTTTTAAACTTTCGTTTTTAATTTTTCTAGCTGGCAAACAAAGCTTTGGAGCTCGATTAATTTTGAAATGGAGGTAAATCTGGTAGTCTCGTGATTGTTACAAACCGGTTTAAACTAGTTAATGACTTAAATGAAGGCAATTCTTAAGAATTCAGAGAAAATATATTTTGGAAATCAAGTTGAAATTTTAGTTGGCTATAAATCGCCAAATATGACAATCTTCTGCATTACTTTCTAATAACCCTAAAAGTGAAAAATTAATGCCTCAAAAGTTATAAATCGCCAATTTGTTGCCTGTGCATTTTTTATGTTTCAAAAGCCCTAAACCAAAACAGCATCACGTCCTCACATGATTAATAAAATTAATGAAAAGGATGAAATTAATGAAGTTATAATATGACTAGTATCAAAATTGTACATCAGTCTCAAATGTTACACGAATTTATAATTAGGAACCGGTATCTGTGTACATTCGAACGCAATAACTCAAAAATAAAACCATATAGATGAAATTTAAAGCATTTAAAAAAAATCATTTTCATTGCAGATCGTGTTCAATTAAGGACAAATTCATCAGCAAATCAACTGGCTGCTTAAATGGATATGATAGCTCAATATTGCCACAAGTTACAAAGACGAATTTTTAGTGGGATCTTTACAACTGTTGATGTCAACCAAATTCTGGCCAAAGATATTCCAATGGATAGACATTTGTTTATCAGTGATAGCTCGACACGATTATAGACCATTTTTAATTTGACGACTCAAACTGCTATCACACCATAGGTCATCGAAAAGATTATCTTCAGTATTAGATAATCTAGCCATTACCCAAAAGATTGCCTTAAGTATTAGGTAATTTATGGCACCTAGATTACCTAATCGATTGCCTCAAGTATTAAGTAATCTATTAGGTAATTTATGGCGCTTAGAATACCTAATAGCCTTAAGTATTAGGTAATCTATGGCGACTTCTTGTATACAGCCGACCACCCCACCACCACTGAACGTAGCAGTATTGACAGGATTTGTTGTGGTCAATTGCAATCTATAGCGACTAGATTGTCAAATAATTAATCTATTAATCTATCAAATAATAATCTTTTAATTAATAATTAACCTATTAAGTTATCTAGCTACTCTAGATTACTTAGTATTTAAGGCAATCAATCTATGGTGACTATGCTATCAAATAGATTGCCTTAAATACTAAGTAATCTAGAATACCTAGATAACATAATAGATTATCTCAAGTATTAGGTAATCTAGAGTTTAGATTATCTAGTACCTAAATATTGCAATAATGTGGATAAGCGCAATATGGAATCACTCCTAAATGCTTTCATCAAATTTATGTTTACTTTTGATATTATGATATAAAAAGAAAAAGCATTCTATTTGGAATTCTTTTAATGCATATATTTTTAAATGCATAGATAATTAAAGTTAATCAAAACAGAGCAAATTACAAGGCTAAAGAAGAGTTTTCAGATTCGTGCAAAATTCTACTTATTTAAAGTTGTACTACTTATTTACTTTAAAAAATGGGATCGAAATTTAAATCGGGTGCCAAAATGACACACTAGTGTGAAAGTCAAATTAGTTCCAGTTCAGCTGCCAGGAAATAAAGAAGTCGAAATTTTTTTCAGCCGTCGCTTAAGTCGGTGGCTCTCAGATTTTGGCTTGCAGAATTCCGGCTTTCGAATTGGTAATTTAATTTGTGACAAAATTTTTTTATTAGATTTATTGTAGGTTGTTTTATAATGATGCGTATAATAATTATCATAAAACGATAAAAATGTTTTAGAATTTATTATATTACGAACAATTTTTTGGCACTAAATGAACAAGGATTTTTTTTTTTTTTTTTACCATATACAAAGAGCATGCAACTAGATTTTCCCAAATTGAAGTTGCATCCTTTTTGCAGCAAACCCTTCAATTTTGTATACTGTGTCATATTTTGTATACCGCACATTTTTTCGTAAAGGAAAAAGATTTTGCATTGGACATGAAAATAATTATATCTTAGAAACATCAGGTTTATCAGCTGGTTTTAATATAGAAGAAAAGGAGATACTATCAAGGAAATTTAAATGTCAATTTCGTTGAATGTATTATGATAAAGAGTAAATTAAATGAAAATTTCATTTACTACGATAAAACAGTGTTGTGTAAGAATGTTCAATATATTGCCTTTGTTCAGAAAGTTTAAGATCTTATTTCAATATCCACAATAATTTCACCAATTGTATTTATATATACCGAAGCAAAGGCAACAAAACCCAGCCAAAATGTATAGAAAGAAAAGTATTTGCAGATTCTAATAACACAAGAAAAATTAAAACACCAAATAGAATAGAGCAATGCGCTCAGTGTGAACACTAGAAATAGCTCTGCAATCAGTACTCCAATGGGAGAATTCGTTCCTCATGAGGTCGCCACATTTTATAGTCTCCCGAAGAAGCAAAAACTCGCATTAAAGTTTCTAAATGAATTTCCAGATCCAGATTGCTAATAGAGATGTCAAGATTCTTGTTTTTCCAGAACTACATTTTTACAATTTTTAAGGTAGGTCATAAAACTGACCTCAGACTCGCATGTAGGCACAAGGATAAACTACGTAAAACTGAATGACCGGATCACCGCTACAGCAAGACTGGCGGGAACTGTGGTTGAGTCCTAATGGTTCTCATCGGCCACGGTACAATTCTGCCAGTGGGGAGTACGTACCATCATCGATGAGAGGGTCAGATCCCCACCTATTTTTGTACCTACCGGGTTGGCGAGATCCAACCGCCATACTGGAAGCATCTCATCCACACTTACGAGGTGCCCCCCTCCTTCCCCCGGGGTTCCAGTCTCTAAGGTGAGGGGTCTTAGCCTTGATTCCTATTTAAAATATCTGTAAATTCTTTTTCTATAGATGAAACAAACATTGCAGAAAAGAAATTTTACAGATGAATAATAGTTTAAAGTTGTTGCAAATAATACTCTTGATCTTCGTGTACACTTCCATAACATGGCTCATTTTACATTTAGATTCTTGTAAGTTTAAAAAAAAAACTGTGTATGCAATTGGGTCATCTTCCCTTTCACCAATTGGAGAGAAATTTGTAATATTCTTACCCTCTTTCGATTGCAATGATTGTAATGATAATTTTTGGTAGATTTGATCTGAAACTTTAAACACATCTATAATTCTGGTGCAAAAATTAAAATCAGTATTTCTTCTATCTATGTTATACCGTTTTCTGAGCTACACTATTTACATGATCGAGGGCTAAATTTTCTTCTCGCTGTGGATTTTATTCATAAATTGACCTTTTTCTTTTTAAACAAGGCTATTATTTATAAAAATACCAAGATCGATTTTCATGGCAATAATAATAACATTCTCGTACGCTTGCCTTTGGCAATTTAATACCTCAAATCAAAAAAATTATAAAAAACGGGAATTTTACGACAGAGATTAACAGATGAGTTAAAAATTTTTAGAACTGTTCACTTTGCCAAAATAAATATAATTAATTTCATTTGATTTTATTACAAATGAAATATTATATACACCAAGAATTCTTTCAGCTTGTTTTAAATTAAACTTGTCATTCGTATGATTCACCTCATTTTTTTTCATAAAAAACACAACAACCTTGAAATTTCAATTAAACGAATTCAATATTTTTGTGAGGCTCCCTGATTTAGGAAGCAGCGTCGCTCCCTTTGAAGTGTTTCGTAAACTTTCCTTTTGGCCCCTGATAATCCAATTGAAGGCGCGACTTTTTGCTTTCTTTCTGGAACTAGTTCAAGTCTGTCTGCGGCAGCTGTTGCAATATTCACTCGAGTTGTAACTCTAACTAGCAAAATAAACTCGCATAAAGCAGCTCGTGAAAAGTGTCGCGAAGGAAAAAAAAATTACATATTGTAGGATGAATGCAATTTATCATTCTTCTATATAAAAGGAAACAAGCAGTAGAGATTTAGAAATTAACTGAACGTTGCATTCACTGACACAGAATGCAGCATTCATAAGGAAATTTCAAGAAAATGAGTGCAGTTCAAATTTGATTTTGAGTGATAGATAAAAAAGAATAATAATAATTTAAAAAAAATGAATTGAAATCTGTTGTCGCAAATTTCAATTTATCATGTGAGGACCTTGTTATTATTTTGAGTCAGTGCTTGTCTGAAATAATTTAAGTCCTTAACCAGTTTAAATTAGTTTGAAACAATCATGTCACTGTCAAACTACGCATGCGGTGATAGTTAAAAAAAAACAAAGGTTTTTTTTCCTTCATCTATAAATCGGTTGAGCCGCAAAAATTTCTCTAGAGGTCAGAACAAATATTTTTAGCCACAAATCCGATTTAAACTGATTTATAATGATCTCAAGATTATTTTATTGCGCAATACCTAATTTTTAGAATTTTTTTTCCCCATCACAAAATTTTTTGAGAATCAACACTTTTTTCCCCACCTCGAAAAATTAAAAAAAAAAGCTTATATTATATATATATATATATATATATATATATATATATTATAATTGTCATTATTATAGACTTTTCGATATCCCCTCACAGTTTCGCTTTGATTCCACTTTTCTTTGCGATTCTTCGGCCGGTAACTTCCTATGACCCTGCCTCTTATTGGTCAGACAGGGCACCTGGCTGACATTCGTACCAGTTTATAACTTTTTGTTGGCGATAAGTCTTCAAATGTGGAAATCTTTTTTTTCATGTTATAATAGCCATAATAGCGAAAAATTGATGTGTTATATAGACAATTTTCTGCCCGTGCATCTTAAGACTTCAAAAACCTAAATAATACCACATTTTTGCATGACATTTCGAAATTATAACGAAGTACCTTATATTTCGAATCACAACAAAACTCTATAATGATAAAAAATAATTTTTTTACAATTTTTCAAAGAATTTTTTTAATCCGGTGAGTTGAGTTGAGTTGGTGTTTAAAGACACAAAAGCTATTTTTGGCCAAGCTGCGCCACATCCTTGAAATTAAAATATATATTTCTATTGATAATGAAATCTTAATATGGAATGTTTACAAAATCCAAATGATTGAAAGTGTATCTCTTAATCCAGTGAAGTTGAACCGCATAAAAGAAAATCACATTTAAAAATATGTTGAAGATTTGTGATATAACAAGAAAAAACTTTGGAAAAAAAGTAAATAACGAAGTTGCACACGGAAACATTTTTCTTAATATTTAATTTATCATTTTATACAATGAGCAATTTTCAAAATGTATATAATTCAAAACTACTCATCTTAATTCT
Organism: Argiope trifasciata; assembly: GCA_026543055.1. Lineage (NCBI taxonomy): Eukaryota > Metazoa > Arthropoda > Arachnida > Araneae > Araneidae > Argiope > Argiope trifasciata. The sequence continues at coordinate 858,086 of JAPMOQ010010593.1, read as the reverse complement.
AAGTGCGCATCTTTTTGTTATGAAATGGTACAAAATCACTTCCAAAACTTCAAAATATTCGAATTGATTTATTTTTGGTGTATATTATTTATTTTGTTTTCGAATATCTGAATTAGTTGAAGTGATTTGTACATACATTGCATGTCATATACATTTTATTAGCGTATATATGCATACTAATACAAAATATTACAAAGGTGTTATAATGTCAACACCATTAGGGTACATATTCTGCATAAAAAAATCCCATAAAAATAGAATCTTATAATAAAGTATAACAAAAAAAAAAAAGGTTAGACTTTGTTATTCAAGAATTATTGAAAAATGAATTTATACTAATAGGTAAAAAATATCTCGAACACTATCTTGATACTTTAAAAATTATTAAACTATAGGAAATGCAGTGGGGGAAATTTACATATTGAAACATGAATGCAATTTATTTATCTTCATAAAAGGAAAACAAGAAAATTAGAAAATACATGAATGCTGGATTCTCTAGTATTGGGTTCAACTTTCAATAAAATTCAAAGATAATGAACAACATTATTTACTTACTTAATAAATTAAGAATAATTGTTGAAATCTCAATTTATATAATATTATTTTGAAAATTATGAGTTATGGAATGTGCTCCAGGTAAAAAGTTACACATTTTTTTCAACAATTCTGCCTATTAAGCCAATATTGGTCAGAAGAATGCAATTAATCACTTGTCTGCGACAAAATTCAAAAACAGAGGAATGCTACATTCTACGATATGGAATTCTGCAATAAAATTCCAAGACAATGGATATATTACCCGGCCCGTTGCAGCAGTTGAAAAAATAATATTAAATGAAATAAATCAATAATTTGGAAATGTTTCATCGAAATAGAATGAACGGTACGATAATATTCAAAATACGAACAAACAAATATTCATTTTTATTTATTAGATTTGTGTATTTTTTAAGAATTATAAAACTTGGTGTTCTTTCAGAATGGCTATGAAGGAAACAATTTATTGTATCTTGTGATTCGTTTAATATTCGTTCGGAATTCTCAAATTTTATGTTATAAAAAGCTATTAAAATATTTTTTAATTGATTAAACATAGAAAACTTATTTATACCATAAAATCGTTAATATACGAGGTTTTTTTTTTTTCAACCTCCGATCGTACATTATGAAGGCCAGGCATGCGGCAGGTGGCGGCTGTGCGCAGTAGGCGACTGCGCATCACTCCTTCCACTTGCTCTGTCACAGGCAATTCCAACATGCCATTTCTTGTTCAGCTGCAGTCATATAAACATTGCTTTCTCTATTAATTCTCCCTCGAAGTTTGCATAGCGAAGTGTTAGTCGCTTTTTGCAGGCAGAAGGGAATAGTGCAGCGGAAATTCATCGAAGAATGAGTCGAGTGTATGGAGACAGCCTTATGAGTGATGGTGGTGTTCGTGAATGGTGTCGAAAGGCATGGTATGGTATGACGTCTGGAATTGTTCTGATCCATGACAATGCCCGTCCTCACAGCACTTGTGTAACAGAATGGCTCCTTGAGCAATTTCAATGGGACATTTTAGAACACTCACCATATAGTCCTGACCTAGCCCCGATTGACTTTAATCTTTTCTTTGAACTGAAGAAGTGGCTTGGGGGACAGCGGTTCCAAACTGACGAGGAGCTCAAAGAAACTGTCACAACTCATTTCAAATCATTGGCGGCACCATTTTATGAAGAGGGTATTGCAAAGCTTGTTGATAGATATAACAAATGCCTTAATCGTCAAGGTGACTATGTAGAGAATTAACCTTTATTGTGCATTTCTTGTGGTAATAAAATCATTTTTTTATATTCGCCTATCTTTTATTTACAGCCCTTCGGAGGTTGAAAAAAAATAGCCCTCGCAGTTGAAACGAAGATTTTTGAAAATTAAGATGGTGCAATGTTTTTGGTGGTTACTGCGAAAAACGCTAAAGTTTAACTATTCCAAGGGCTGGTCTCCCCAAAACTTTCTCGCACGGCTGTGAAACAGTTGTTACTTCTAAGAATGATTTGCATGAAATTGGAGTACTTTACCTAAAAAATATTAACCTTTAACTTGGATTTTGCATTTCTGCAGAATCTATAATCTCCTCAGCTAGTTATTTGGAGATGAATCCTTGGTAAATAAATGCAGTTGAGATTCGAATTTTTTAAATTTAATTTTAGATCATTGTACTTTCCCTATAACCATCCGGAAGTTGTAAGCAATAAGCCTGACAAAAGTTTGATCGCAATCAGATGAACGGTTTAGGAAGGCATAAGTGACATTCAAACATTCATTTTTATTTATATAGATATATTGCGAAGTTATTGAACTCTGTAGACTTTTACAATATCAGGATTTAATGAAAAACCAATGTGAAAATTCTATCTTTACTAACATTCAACCAGACAAGGTAAATAAAAAACACTAAAGAAGGGTGGGGTGGAAGACAACCCGTCTAACTGTATTCCACCTATTTCCACAAAATCCTCTAAAGACAAGTTTCAGATTTGAAGGCTTTCTCTCCTCCCTCCTAGTACATCAAAAAAAGTTGGCATGTCTTCCTCTCGTTAAATTTAGAGCTTTCAGCGAGGTGCATCATTTTGTTGCTAATTCCCCGTAATCTACAAAAACTGCGTATCAAGATCCACGGTTTCGCAGAAAAGCATGGATATGTCACCACCCAAACATCCAAAAAATGCCAGAGACAGAGGTCAAAAGACTTTGCATCTGTATTTAAACAAATCTTAAGGGAGGTTTTTAATTCCAATCCGAAAGGTGAACCATCTTTCGGATCTGATCTTTACACACTGTTTCTTAATCGCGAGATAAAAGATATTGTTGAAAAGGGTGAACTAAACAAGTTGAAATTGCAGTTGAAATTTTCAAACCGCTTTGAAGAGAACTTCATTAGGCAGAAGGCCAAAATAATCTTCGGCAAGAATCTGCATTTGTTTGACTTAGTGTTCTTCAGATTGAAAAATCACCGAAGCACGAAATAAAAATAAAATAAAATTTCCAGTAAGTAAGACGCACATGTACTTATAATGAAAAATTGAATTTGAAGCCGTATCTTTTAGATTTTGATTACAAACCAGATATTCAAAAATCAAATTATAGGTGATTAATACTTTAGCTTTCAGAATTGTCAAAACAAAACTCTAAATATTGTAAAACTTTAAAAAATTTAATAAAGAAATAACACTTCTCAAACACTCTTATTTTAAGAGCTCAAAGTTTGAACCTCACGTAAGGCGTGAGATTTGAATTTGTTTCCTAAATATAAGAAAGAAAACTGACTACTTCTATCCTTATTGCAATCAGTTTATTTTTCGATGCATTCTTATTATTTTTTTTTAAATTAGAGAATCTGTAATACAAAACTGAAAATGCACTTGGTTGTCAGCTACAAAAATTAGAAAATATGAACATGAAATGAAATATGCCTATGTTTTTTTTGTATCCATGTCTCTATCAACTAACTATTAATTTTCGATGCACTGTTATTATTTTTTACTAAGAATCTGTAATGCAAATCTAAAAATGCATGCATTTGTCCAGCTAAAAGAATTAAAAATATTAGGACGAAAGGAAATATGCTTATGTTTTACTAGTATACATGTCTCGATCTGCTAACTGCTTTTAAACTTTTAAAAGTAATTATTTATATAAATATATTTAATAAATGAAAAAGAAATAATGCAAGGTAAATAGTTTAATAAAGGAAATGGCAAGTAAATGCCATTAAAATTAGCTAATAAATATATAAAGATAATATATAAAATAATATAAAATTAATAATATAAATAATTTATGAAAACTAACGACCAAAATATTTGTTTTTCTATTGCCTTCTATAGCAGTTTTTTTTCAGGCATAGAAAATCTCCAAAAGAAAATAAGCTTATTTATAATCATTACAATCATTATAATGAAATAACTTACCCCATTCATCATTGTATTAATTGTCAGAACTGTAAGAGTAGAAGATATTGCATTTTCTATACCAACTTCATCCTTCTGTTTATTATTATTCCTGATAATTTTTCTGTCCTATTTCAAAGCAGATCATTTTTTATGTCTGTAAATTTTATTCATTCTTCTGTTTATCTTTGATTAATATTCTAATGTTTATTAATATGCTCATCATACAGTTCAGTGATGAGAATAGTTACGGATATGAGCGTATGAGATGACGTTCTGTTCTGCAACAAATTCAATTACTTAAGGTGGGTTCAGACGAGGCTTATTATTGTCCGCAATAGAAGATCCCGCCTACTTTTGGGAAATCACGTGACCACAACGGGACAATGGCAAATGATTGTCCCGTCGGGACAAACGTTGTCCGCGTTGTCTTAAGTGTTCACACGAGGACAATGCCGGGACAACAGCAGAGAGACAATGTTTGCGGACAATAATAAGCCTCGTCTGAACCCACCTTAAGGTGGGTTTACACGAGGCTCATTATTGCCGCAATAGGAGATCACGCCCAATTCTGGAAAATCACGTAACCACAAAGTTACAATGGCAAATTATTGTCCCGTTGGAACTAACGTTGTCCGCGTTGCCTCAAGTGTTCACACAAGGACAATTGCCGGGACAACAGCAGAGAGGCAACGTTTTAGGGAAATAATAAGCATCGTGTGAACCCACCTGTACTACAAAAGTTGAAGATTTGCAAATGGAGATTATAATGGTGGGTTCACATGAGACATGCGCGCAATCGTTGCCTCTCTGCTGTTGTCCCGGCATTGTCCTCGAGCGAAACAGTTGAGACAACGCTGTTGGCACAATGGTCAACGATTGTAGAGAAAGGACAACCATTCGCTATTGTCCCGTTGTGGTCACGTGATTTTATGGAAGTAGGCGTGATATTTTATTGAGTGCAATAGTTAGCCTCCTGTGAACCCCACCTTTATTCAGGGTTACAAATTGGTTGCTTTAATCTTTCGCTTGCATCTTCAAGCAAAAAAACAACACAAAAATCAAAATATAGTATGCTACAGTTGAAGGTTGGACTATAATTGAAGGACAGCGACATCTTCTTATGCTGCGCCAAACAAACTATAAATACATGGACATATGGTAAGAGGCTCTCTATTAAGAAAATAAAAGTTGTTGAAACTGAAACATGGATTCGAAGACATGAACAGAGTTCCCCGGTCCTTTCCTGCCATTGGAGATCAATTGGGATATCTCATCATCGTTTTGCAGGAGAATTTCAGCACAGTCATTTCAAGAAGCATTATGGTATTTAAAATCAAAGTTCTACAACTCTCTGGGGAAAAAGAGTAAAATTTAGGAAATTATCGGTCTACATGAAGATTGAGCAACTTTGAATAAAATACTCTTCGAATTCTCAGAAGTAGGCAGTTGGCAACAACAAAACTTGAATAGGTTGAATGAAAAATAGGTCGGCAATTGAATTTTGTCTAGGTATGTCTTATTCTGAACAATTTTATTAATAAAGAGTATTCATATAATATCCTTGGGCCGGAGCCAGTCTAGTATTCTCTGTATCATTCCAATTTTAATATACGTTCTGGCGAAATATAAGCGTATCCAAAATCAAGAGCAGTTAGGGAAAATTCATAGAAATGATCTTATTAATATAAAAAAAAAGTTCTACCTCAAATGCATATTTCTTAAAACAAACGCTTAAATGACAATGCTAAAGCTATCCAATAAAATTTTTGAACCCGTGAAAATCCCAGGGGCATTTTGCTTCATGGATTAGTGCCGAAAATTGCTTGGTGCTATGAAATTAATTCGATTACTAGCATTAGCTTATAAAACAGAATGAATCAATTTAACTATGCCTTTAAGAATGAACAAATTTTAATCTGATGGTTAAGATTATTTAGACTGATTTGCTGTTTTCTTTCAAATAAGTACCATGGGCAAGGAATCAATTAAAATCGTTTAGCAATGTCGATAATTAATGAACATGCCAAATGATTGAATAAATAAGGTAAATATTGATATATATCTGTAATAATTGTATTGATAAGATAAATTTGTATTAATCTTAATAAAATTAATTATTATGCATAAGGAATGTGAATTTGAATAATAAAACTACTCAAAACTAGTGCCAAAGCACGTAAAACCAAGCAATAGAAATAAACTCATATAAAATTGAAAATGTTCGGGTATCATGTCCGAACAGGAACTTTGATTGGAACTTGTGAACGGTGTTGGTTACCATGTTATCCACATCTTTTAAAAAATACACTAAAAAGTACTAATATGTATTAACTAGAATTAAAACTAATTGCTTCTCTATTTGACATTTTTTATTTTAAACGAATATACCAGAAAAAGTTTAAAGCAAAATATTAGAATGAAAACTTCTCATTATCTTTTTAATATAATTATGTAGATTGGCCTATATATTATTCATAAATTGCATGATATGACATGCATGTATGCATGAGATATTCGTTGTAATTCATAACTAATATCCCGAATTGCTTAGTTTACACTTTTCCCCGGTTTCCATAGCAACCACAAAATCTACTTCTCATTATCCTAAACCCAAGTTCGTTGAACTCCTTGAGTAGAAACAAATGTCAGAATTTCAAAAATGTTAATACTACAAATGGCTTTTGGTAACGCAAGAAGAAAAGAATCTGAAGCTAGTATTTGATTCTTTCGAATTACAGGTAAATTGCTTTTATATTTAAATTTTTAAGAATTTTTTTTTTCTATTTAGAAGTAGTATTTAAAAAAAAATTCATAAACAAAAATACTTTTCGTTTCCTATTCTCATTTATCTTTATGATAATGGCATTTTTATACAAAGTTAACCAAGATAATAAATTTTTGTATTTTATTTTTGTGATATTTTAAACTTATTAGTTACTGAATTTTTATATTGATGGTTATGCTTTTATAATAAATGTAATTTACAAAAAAAAAATCAAATAGATTATAATAATATCAATAAAATAGAATTGTAAAATAACAAATTTTAAATAAAAAAAAATAGAAACAAAATAAAATTAAAAAATCCTTTCCTTATCATTAGTATAACAAAAAATTCAATAAACTGACATTTAAAGCTGGTCACCAAAAATGGCTAGTAAGATATTTAAACTTTGCAACATATTTGCTTTAGTAAAATTTTACAAATTTTAATGTTGTTTTTTCCCCCAATAAATAAAATTTACTGCAGCAAATGAATATCAGCTTTTTATGCGATTCCGTAAGTCTCATAATTAATTTTACATTTAAAGTATCCGACTACGTTCATAGGAAATTTTTTGAAAAAGTATATTTTTAAAAAAATATTTAAGGTTTTGAGATTTTTTGGTAATTATAAACTCTATGACCACAAAAAATTGTGTAAAAATATAATACGTTTTGAGAAATAGGAAACTTTGTTGTAAATTTTAATGAAATATAACCAAAACGGTTATCACTTTAAGTAAAATTGTAATGCAGCAATCTTATTTTTCTTTGTACGCAAACTATAGAATATAATAAAGAATGAAATGAATCATAATGTAAGAAAAGTTTGAGATGCAAAGAAGTTATGGATAAAAATATACGTATATGTGAATTTTTTTCATAAATTCAAACTTTATTTTTCTAAAACACTTTATAAATGAAAGCGTATTTCACCAACAATAAAACTTTTGGTTCATTTCATTGCCCATACTATTTCAAACACCAGTTGGAATTTTTACGTAATTACTTCTGCTTGTTTTTGAGATATCATATTAAAGGTGCAGAATTTTTATGAAAATTAAGTTTGTTTAATTTGTTAATTGTTTTAAGAAAATTGAAGTTAAATACAAATTTCAGCTAAAAAATAGTATTTATTTAAAATTTTCCTGGATGATAGGTCAGGTCATTCTTTTCCTAGAAGAGTTTTGGGAAGACGAAATTCTGAAGTACAAGAAATAACAACAAGAAGAAAAATTCGCCATTATGGTTGATAACCAGTGGTTTTAACGTAATCGGATACCTTAACAATATTTACGTCTCTGCATACACTTTAAGTCATTGTCCGTAATTTCGAGGTTGAAAATTGGAGGGCTGCATTCATCGTTTGCATAAACTAAAGAAGAAAAAAAAAAGAATATCATAGCAGTGTTCATTTTCTTCTAACTGCGAGATGACTAGAAATAACATTTTTGTTTGTCATAATTTCCTTAAAAAGAAACCAATGATGCAATCCATGGGCAAACTGCCATCAAATGATTTGGTGATATGAGTTATTGAAGCCCAGCCGTAGCAAGTCAGTTTCCTATAAGAACAGATATTTGTTTTTGTCATAATTTCCTCAAAAAGAAAGCAACGATGCAATCCATGGGCAAACTGCCATCAAATGATTTGGTGATATGAGTTATTGAAGTCCAGCCGTAGTAAGTTAGTTTCCGATGAGAACAGATATTTGTTTTCTTCTGAAGCTCCACCCCCCCGCCCAATAATATTCTTAAAACCTAACAGTTGAACAATTAATTTTCTCTCTAATTTGTTATTTTCAATGTGTAAGAATCAGTTTATACAGAATTTTCCGGTATTTTATAGAATGACAAAAATTGGAAGGCATTGAATGAAATGGTTGTTTCATACAATTCTCAGGCATTCTATAGCGTACCGAATGCCAAATCTGCAAAGTATAAAATATATTCCCAATGCAAGAATAACAGTGTGTTTCAAAACACCTGGATGAGATTATATTGTTTGATATCTACGATCTATTAAACGAGCATGGTGAGGCCTTATACCATAAAAAGTTCCATTTCTGATACCTATTGTTTGTGCATTTAAAGGAGGTAAATGATGTAATGCTCGAACAAAGTGTCACTAAAAGATTCTGGAATACTCATTATACTCAAGCTTTAGTTCCCTATGAGCATAGCTGTTTGTACTCTTTTGATGCTCTAACAAAATAATATTTTGAAGATGCAATGCTTGGAGGATCTTCATACTTTTTAAGTTTTCACTGTCAATGTATGAAAACTGGCTTTATCAATATAAATAAAAATGAATGTTTGTCTGCAAGTCTCTTATGCCTTCCTAAACCGTTCATCCGATTGCAATGAAAGTTGGTCAGCTTATTGTTTACACCTACGGGATGGTTATAGGGATAGTACAATTACTTAAAATTTTCAAAAAAATTAAATATCAACCATATCTATTTACCACGAATTCATCTCCAAATAACTCTCAGAGGAGACAACAGACTCTGTAGAAATGCTAAATCCAAATTAAAGGTTAATATTTTATAGCTATAGTACGCAAATGTCATAGAAGTCATTCTCCGCGACATTAACAACTTTAAAAAACTTTATTATAGATTATGTGAGAAAGTTTCGAGGAGACCAACCCTCGGGTTTTAAAATTTTAATTAAATTTTAGAGTTTTTCGCAGTAACTACCAAAAATATTGTAGTACAAATAATTTTGCATGCTCTTAATTTTCAAAAATTATCTTTTCAACTATATTAACGATTTTATGGTATATTTTCTTTGTTTAATCAATTTTAAAAACGAATATTTTAATCACATTTAAAAAAAAATTAAATTTGGAAATTCTGAATGAATATTAAAGGAATTTCGAGATACAATAAACAGTTTCATTCATTACCATTCTGAAAGAACACTAAGCTTTACGATTCTAAAAGAGTACACAAATCTAATATATAAAAATGAATATTTGTTTGTTCGTATTTTATATGCTGTCGTACCGTTTATCCTATTTCGATGAAACATTGCCAAATTATTGATTGATTGTACTTAGTAATATTTTTTCGGCGGTAGCAACGTTCCGGGTACCAGCTAGTATAGAAAACTTATGATTTTTATTGAACACCAAAAACCGTAGGATTGAATGTTTTGCATATTACTCAGGCTGCCAAATGCCAAAATATGAAATATGTCCCGGATGCAAGGAAAACAGCCTGTTTCGAAAAAATGTGAATAAGATTATGTTCCACGATGGATTAAAAGAACATGACAATGGCATGGTGAGAGTTCTGTTCCCATGATTTGTTCGGTGCTTGTATTTAAATGAATCCAACCAGGCAATGCACGGACAAAGTGTCGCCAAAAGATTCCATGATATGCATTATTGAAATTCAGCCCTAACACCTTAGTTTGGGTTTTAGGTTTAAGTGAAGTATAGTGTCTCCACCGAGTTTTCCGCCAATATTGCAACCCAACTGAACGTTCTTCTAGCAACCCTAATTCTGTTTTGTTTACCCCTTTTTTTACAAGAGTTGTGCATAATTTACAGCTATTTTATGAGAAATGTTAATTAATAAATAGTAAAAAATATCTAATAAGGATTTTAATTTTTCTCTTTATAATAATTGAAAGTTTTTTTACAATTAAAAATAAATACAATTTAATTTTTTAAAATTTAAATACGATTAGGAAATATTTATTCTCAATTGTTACAATGCGCTTTGAAAAATCGTCTGAAATTGTTATTTACGAAATCGTTTGCGTTCTCACATTAAAAGACAGCTGCAATGGAATTCTTCGCAGTTCTCGTAATTCTTTAGCTGCTGCAATGTTCGTTCCATTAATAACTCGTTATATAGGCAATTGCGCAAGCATGAATATGGGATAAATGTATTTTGAATCTGCAGAATAGATGAAGGGTGAGTGGAATATATGTGTATTTTAAGAGTTGATGAAGTTAGGAAAGGATATTTTTTTTGTATGTACTGTTCCTGTTATCCACACAGTCCTTATGTTCAATGTAGAAGCTACTTAATTCCCTCTCCGTCGGTAGCGAAGCCGCAGGATGTTTATTGTTATAAAATTCTGCCTGGTGCCTTCTTCAGATGCCGACAGGCATCGCGTTCATCGATCCCAAAGGTTTAAAAAAATAAAAATCTCAGTTACGGATTTAATAAATCCCAAATTAAAATCAAAATTCTAATACTAATCAGTTAAGATTATAATTTTAAAAAAGTGCATAAGTGGTAACCATAATTGTTTCATAGAAGTATTTATTTAGCCCGCCGTCTTTATTGGCGACTTGGTCTCAGCAAAGGGCACACTATTCTCCACTTTTACCTTGGTTTTATCTGGGCACACGTGTTTGTCCCAATTTTCCTATTTGCACCCAAAAATTTGCGCTTCTTGCGCATTGTCTTTCTGCAGCTTTTTAACCAGAGACCAATGAAAAAGATTCGCAGATTGAAAGACGGGCGCAGAGGGTGGCAAACAGCAAGAGAGGGAGAGAGAGAGACTGAAATCTATAAATAGCTCCAGCAGCCGATCCCGGCAATTGCTCTTATTTTAGCCCAGGTGTGGGTGAAGAGATCAACTTCTTTTCTCTAAAAGAAAGAGACCCCTTGTGAAAACGCTTAGTTGGAACCAAGTTTTCATCTCTGACATAACCCGCCAGAACGCACGTGCAAGCCCGTTCCTTTCTTGAGGTAAGTACTCTCTCTCTTTCTGCCCAATGTTTCTGTTCTGAGAATTTGGCGGAAAAAAGTATCTGAGCATTTTGTGATTCAAATTTTAGACTTTTCCTAGAATATTAAATTCCGTTTTATGTTGACTGCAGAATACTTACTATTAGTTTAGAAGATTTGTATGTTAAGAGTAAATTATTCCTTTGAAAATCTTTTAAAAGTGCCAGTTGTGACATGACATAAGTTGCACAATATAGTAGTATCATATTTTCGGATATTATAAATTTCGGATGTTATAGTATATCGGCATTGATTTTATTTTAAAACTAGTGTCCAAAATAAATTTTCTATGAGAAAAATTTCCAAAATTTATGTCAATTCTCAAAACGTATCAATATTTTAAACTTGATTTAAAATAATAATGTGCATGCCAATAGGCATGGTCCTTTACAGTCTGAGTTATAAACATTATTACTGCATTTATTTAATAACATGTTGACAAATAATCAATAAATTTGATGAAATAAAATAATAAATCCATTTGATGAAAGATATATTTTATCCAATATATTAGTTGTAAAATTAATACATTGAAATATTTCCAAAATATTAATTGTAAAATGGATAGGATTATTACTAAGTATGGATAAATAATGAAGATAAATTTAATCACATAACTTAGTTTAAAATTGTAAAACATACATAATTCTCATTTGAGGATAAAAAAAATCCACGAATAAAAAATACAAAAATATTATTAGTTGTAATCATTTATGTACTTATGTGAAAACTTCAGAGTTGATTTTATATCATTTTGTAATAAATTTATTGATTCCTCTATTTCTGTTTTAAAGCAAAGAAATTGAAGAAAATTGTATTTTGTATTCGGAAATGTTATGCAGTATTAAAATTCGTCTGTCTCTCAAAATCAAGAATGTCTTTAATAATGATTATTTTCAGAGTTAATTGCTTATTCAAATTATTTCTTGCTATTAGTACTTTCTTCGTAAAAACTGAAAACCTACTAGAAAATAACTTTTAAATGCTAAATAAAATTTCCAACCATATAACATGGAATATTGCTGTTAAATAAATTTTAGTATCGTTCTTGAAGGCTTTTGTGTATAAATGGAATATGCAAGTTTTTCAGAGAAATTAATAAAAAAAGCAAACTTTACGTTTCATGAAACTAATAATCGATTAGAAATTAATGACCTATTCTATTACTGAAAGACTATTAAATTTTTTTTTCAACAATCGGACACACAGACATGTGGAAACTGAAATCAACAAAATCTGACTGAAATATCGAATGAGCTACTATGTTAGTGTCGCATGCAGTCAAAAAGATTAGGCTTTGCTGTTATCAATTTAAAAAAAAACCCTAGATTATTGAAATCAATTTTTAAAACACAATAAGCATTCTGATAACATTTTAAGGATACCATTCTTGGCCATTTGATCGGACAGACAATTAGAAAACCTCAATAAATCCTCTTTGCCATGTATCCGTCTGCGCCAAAAGTTCAATATTAAATAGTATCAGAAATCACGTTTCACTATTTCCTCAAAAAGAAACAGAGAAAAATAGGTACCAACTATTGATTAGCTGCAATGCACAATCAATAATTTTTTTTTCATCTATCAGCATATATTATTTAAATGAAATAAAAGAAACACGGTTTTATGAATGCGCTGAAAGAATTTTAAAAAATCAAAAGTACGGGAGTTGAAAGTCCTAAAAACGTAAGTCGCTGATAGAAAATTGATCCTTAACCATGTTTAATATATTTTTGAGTTATAATAAATATTAAGGTACTTTTTTTCTGATGTTCATTGCGATGTAATTTTCCTAATGTAATGTCGTTACACCTCATTTTTTAAAGTCATTTTTTTACTTCTGTATTTGAAAAAAATATTTTTTTTTCCTTTCCAATACATTAATAAAAAAGTGTTTTTAAAATTCATTCTTTTCATAATATACTTTTCAGGCTAAAATATATATTATGTTTTAATAGCATAAACATTCGATAACATCATTTGTGTTTTTCTCAAAGCGATTACCAAGTGTCACCAGGAGTACTGAATCAAAATATAGCTGAACTATTATTTCAGGAAATAAAAAAACAAACAAAAAAACATCCCACAATCATCGAGGACATACAATTGTACGCAATTTCAAAAATCTACTTTCTAGCTTGTAAAAATTTGAATGACAATTTCTCTTTTTTACAAACATGAAACAAATCATTTAAAATAAAAGGGTGGAATGAAAATTTAAAGTGGCGTAAGTAAATTTCAAATTATTGTGCATCAATATGAATTTCAATGGATTCTTTTAAGAAATCACATGTCGTTAATAATTCCTAGAATAATAATAAACCGGAAATTCGATCAGAGGTAAAGCATATACTCAGAGGACTGAAATTGGACTCTGGATTGGATTCAGTTTAAGCATAATCAGATTCTTTTCATTTTATATAAATATGTCATCTGAAGAAAAAGTGAAATTTTAATGATTGAATGTAGTAAAACATCTGAAATTATTGCCTTAAGCAAAAAAAAAATGACTCTGCTGATTTACAATTAATAATGCTGATATACAATCTGTTTATCAGCATTATTATCAAATTAAAACATGCAAAAATAGAAGCATTTCTCAATTTACTCTCAATCACTATTTGAGGTGTATTCCAAAATATCGGCAATTAAAAGAATCTGACGTATATTAATTCACCTTTATATATTTTTGACAGTTTTTAACGTTTTAATAAATGTTTTGATACAAAATATGATTTGATATCGTTACAAAATCAGACAAAAATGCAATAATCTTTAAACTTGTTTACTTGTGAATTTATAAAAGTAGTTTTCCAGATTCTTTTTAGAAAAAGGGAATCTTTAAGTAATGTAGTTTTTAAAATTCTGATTGCTAGCACAAATCGAAATTGTATTTTTATTTTCATTCTAAATATTTTATATTCAAATCTACAACCGATTAAAGTTGATAATGCTTAATATTAACCATTCATTTGCTCTGAAATAATTTTTCTTAGTATTCAATCTATTTCAAAAACTCTCTTTTGATTTAAAGGGTAGATTAAAATTTATAAACTACTTTTACTTGATTGTTATTTGAAAAAATTGGTGACAAGATATTGAAACTATTCAGCTGCTAGGTAAATTCAGAAATGTAGAATTGGCTGAAGTTCAGATTTTATTCGCATGATTTTCATTCATATTTGTTAATGATCATGATGGTGTTCATGAAGTCCTGTGTTATTTTCTTCCAGAATTTGTTGCATATAGATAGATGCATCAAGCAGATACCTTGACAAGTGTTTTCAAATACATTTGTCTTCTGGACTACGTTAAATTTTCTGCCAATTAGAAGAATCATTGTACGGATATTCAAACAACAGTACAAGTTATTTCCTCTTGCTTTCAACGTTTGATGTCGAAAGAATATGGACGTTTTTAAGAATGTCCACCACTCAGTTTTTTTTTAATATGAAAGGATTGATAAATATTAATTTGAAAGATAAAATAATTAGATCATAATAATAAATGCAAGAACAATGATTTGACAAAAGCTGATGTTTATGGGATAAAAGGATTTATTACGATTTAATAAGCAAAAAGTACACAGCAACTGTATTTAAATGAGCAATACCTTAACGAAGTACATGGGATAATGTGAGGTGACATAGATTTATTACATGTTGGTGAAGCTAAAGTGCAGAGTAAAATAAATAAACTGAATTTCCTTTTAATAAAAATTTAGCTTCATGTAGTAATATCGTTCTGTCTATCTTTTTATAAGTTAATAAAACATTAATTAATCGGCAATTCTATTAATTGAAAGGTGATTCGATGATTCATCTGCAGTATAAAAAATCTCCCGGTAAATTTCAATTTGCAAGTAAACAATGTCTCCCCATTTTTATATATTTGCACAAAATTAAATGGGGAATTGCGTCCTACATAAAAAAGAATCATCAGTTTTTATTTTATTCGTGTATGAAATGTACAGAAAATATTGTAAACTTCAAATTCGAACTCGTGATTTCTCTCTCCCGGTTTCAGACTTTCACGAGTTCAAAACACACACTTTTGGCATTATGCCTACCTGTCTGTCTGTAAGCATGATAACTCAATGATTTGAGCTAACATAAAGGCTAAAATTTAATGCATGGAATTAGGGTTAAATGTGCAGATTTCTGGCAAATTTTGAAGGATATTCATTCATGGGAGATCAATCGGTCTGGATGTTCCAGCATAAGTTATTCGATAACTGCAAAATGGAAACAGAAAGGTAGGTAAAATTTTGGTTTTAGAATCCAAAAATGCCGCAATCAAATTTTAAACCAAATTTATCTAAGCTTGACCATCTGTCGGTCTGTATTTATGCAAGCATATAAATGCCATAGCTCATGAATACAAAGATTTAAACCAATGAAGTCCTGTATTTTATTTTATGACTACAACTTCAGTTCAAATTTTGGTGCCAACTGGCCAGTAAAAAGCCGTCCAAAATACATATACCCTTGAAAAATTCTATAAAAAGACAGGGCCCTCTCTTATCCAAAAACACAGTTTTATGAAATTAACGCCAAAAGTTTTTTTTTTTTTTTTTTTTTTTTGAAATTCAGGAAAATCTGAGGTTTTGGTTCAAGAAAGATATAAAGCAAAACATTTCTGATTTAAAAGTTTATCAGATTATTTGTTCAAAATTTCGCAGACAGCCTAATAAATATGTTATATTCCTAAACTAAAAAAAAAGACCATTTCTTCATTCAATCTTTAAATACTGGGATTCAATTGATAAGTAAGATGAAATTTCCAATATTTTTTTTATTGTGAAGTGTTAAAACTATATAATATTTTTAAATAGACCGATTGCTTGAATATATTGAAAAATTATTATACTACATGCATTAGTATTATACTACATGCATTAGTATTATACTACATGCAAATTATTATACTACATGCATTGTCATGCATACACATGCATGACAGCAAAATTGAAAACACCCAAAATTTGAAACTTGAGCGGAAATTCAAGAGGATAGCATTCAAAGATATAAAATAGTATTAAAAATTGCTTTATGTAAACGTAAAAAAACAATTTAACTTATCAAATTATAAGTTAAGAAACAAAATTCAAGTAATTCTAGAAATTGTTCAAAATTTAAAAAAAAAAAATGAATAAAAAGGTCTGACATTCTTACAATAAAAAGTAGACTTTTTAAAGTAATCATTTATTTAAAAATAATCAGAAACGGAACATGGATAAAAATAAATGTGAAATCTTCATAGTTAGAAACTGTATGTTCATGATAAGGTTTTCAACTTTGATGAAAAGCCAAAACTTCTAAATAAATTTGACAATTTTCACTTTATCTAGGTAAAATTGTCAAATACATAAGTATACATTATAATGCACAATGTTAACATAGGGCTACATTATAATGCACAATTTTACTATATAATGTATTTTCACTAAAAAGTTTAAATATTACAGCTACCTATCATTTAATTAATAAAATAATTTAATACTATGTACAAAGTAGAACCAAAACTTCTAAATTCCAAAATTTTAACGAAATTCCCCCACATATTCTCTAATTTTTTCAAAAAAAGTTTTGAGATAAAATTCGTTTCGTTGATGTTTTTTCAATCCATTTCATACGAAAATTTAAAAAATTTCAGTGTTTTTTTTTAATCACCCCGAATGTAGTAAAAAAAAAAAAAAAAAATTGGCGTTTGTACATAAACTGTGGAATAAATCCAACTGTGTATTTATGGCATTGACATAATTGCTGTTATCTTCAATACCACCAACAATTTCACATTTCTCGCATATAGATAGAGATTCAAACGGATACAAAAGTTGAAGATCAGTATACCTCTAGTCCCATGTCTTCAAGACAACACATCATGAAATTAACAGTACGAACTAAGCCACAATTCTTCTCTCATATTGGACATCAAAAGTAGAAAGTAAGTCAAATTCAAAAGGTCGTCCAGGAAACCCCATTTTCGATCCAACTGGAGCGTAACAATGACGTGACTGATCTTCTTTGCTCGATTCCAAGCCAACTTGTGTTTACTTTCTCCAGCCACTGCCTTGGATCACCCAGCTAGTAGAGCTGTTCGGACTAGTTGGCTAACTAAACACAAACGTTAATTGGACGAGGGAGATGGATCTGTTATGCTATTTATTCTTCCTTCTTTCTTTTGTTAAACGAAACATGGCGCAGTTCTGATTTAAGAATAGCTTGCCTAATGGGCTGACATATTTGTCACAACATCACGTGGTTAGTGCGGTTTTAACATTTAATCTAAATTGCTGGGGTTTGGGTGCAAGGTCTTAAAAAGAAAGTTCGAGCCTGTTGCCGGAGTGGAACAGGTTCTTATTTTTTATTTTATTTATGAGGGGTTTTTCGCCTCTTTTAAGTTACGATAAGCTGCCTCTGACGTGCGGGGAGCAGGTGCTTTCCTTATGGCAGCGAAGCAGATGCAGTGAGCATCTTTTTATCTGTGGAGGTTGTGTTCTAAGTTTAAAAGTAAAGATCAAGGGTCTCACTTCTATAATATGTTTAGATAAGAAATTGCCAATAAAGATTTTGCCGTTAAATACTATTTCATTAATTCAATTTATATTACATTATGAATATATTTGTTACATCAAATCACTGATTTAAAAAAAATCGCACTAAAGATCTAGGTAAAAATTATTTTCATGTATTTTGGTATATTGTTGTAGCAAGCACATAGATGGTAAATGAATTATTTCGAGGTTAACTCAGATAGGACAAATATCAGTATGGCTATAAACTTTTCATAATTGAAAAACATTTGGTACCCACTATTTTATTATTTTTTCTAAAAACAGATTTTTTGTGAAAGAAATGTTAAGTAGGAGGTATTTTGCCTTAATGTTTTATTTTAATTCGGAAGATTTTATTTCTAGAAGGAACTGGAGTTTATTATTATATTTCTTTTATAAAAAGAAAGTAGTAATAAATGCCAGTTTCTTCTAGAAAAAAATCTTTTGGATTTATAAAAAAGCTTCTAATTCTAAACATTATAACATTTTATTCATCCGAAGTTATTTTCACACTATGTACAAAAGGAATAAAGTAAATATCATAATAAGCTTAGTGAATCATCATGTATTAATAATATTTTTTAACTCATCGTGTAAGTAATTTCTCCAAAATGTAATTAATAGTATACATTTCATATATTCCTTAATTTCTTATTTCTTTCATAATTCAAAATTAATTCTTTTGACTCAATTCTAATTAGTCAAAAACCTGTGCGCTATGTTTTGTAATCGCAAAAAATGACTGTTTTGATATAAAAGGCTATCCTGTTTCAATTAAGGTTGTAAACTATTTTTAAAAGCCAATATTTTGTTCTTTATAATTGATACAGCTTCCAACAACGTGTCTTCTAGCAGAACACTTAAAAGTGTATTCTAGCGGTGTTTTGAAAAATTAAATGGAGGGGGAAAAGCTAAAGAATTAAAAAAAAACTTTATCTGTACTTTAAAAAAAATCAAAATTTAATTATATTTTTGAGCATTTTCATGAAAAAAAAATTGGGAGAAATTCTATGAAAGCAAAATATATCGGCTAAGTGTCAAAAATATTTCAAAAATATTCGTTTAAAAGGAGGTTTAAAGCACAAATCTTCTAGTTTAGAGGTTTATGAAAAGATTCGTTTAAAATCTTCTTTTGGTATTTAAATATTGGGGTTTAACTTATGAATAACACAATTTTTTTCTCACATTATGAATCATTAAAACAACTAGAAAATATTTCTAATGAGTTGATAACTATTTCTTAAAGAGTAAAAATAGTTTTAAGTTCTATAATTCGGGAAATTGTAGGACATATTGAAAAGTTACTCTACCAATTTGAACAAGAAATATGGAATAGAATTTATGCAGTTTTTCGTCAGAAAATTCAATCGGAAATTACAATTTGAGACAATAGCATCTAAATATTCAAAATAGAAAGGAAATAACATTAAAAAGCATGTAAATTCAAATATAAACATCTATGTAACTTCCCCAAAAGGAAACGAAATACAAGTTTTATAGAGAAACCTGTTCAAATATTAAAAATATGGAAAAAAAATCATAAAACAGAAAAAAAAGCTTATTTTTAATGTAATCACCTACCTTAAAAGAAGCAAAGGTTACGTACTCATTTATTGCTGTTTGAACTTGCAACCTTCCTTGATTCAGCTCAAAAGTTGAAATCCCAGAAAAGTAATGAAAATCATTCATTTGTTCTTTCTAAGTATATATTTCCTGTACAACCAGTCATAAAGTTTTCATCTGTTTCCAAATTAATTGTAGTGTTAGGATGTTATGATTAATCTAGCAGGTGCAAAATAGTAGGAAACTATTTCCTTTTATCCGAGTATGGCTGTTTTATTTATGTTCCTTGGGTGATGAAATGACACTGCTCTTTCAACCAACAGGTGGAAATAAATATTGAATAAAATTTACTGCGTAAATGTAGCAAAAAAAAAATTGGGATTTTTTTTTTCTTTTTGTATTTTCTTATGTAGTACCACATAGTGATATCACTTCTAAATTATAATCGAAGCCGATTTTACTTTCTCGTAGTAATATAGAAGAAGTATAGCAATTGTCAAAAAATTCAAACGAGATTTTGACGAATCCGCACATTTTAGTCGCCCCCCTTTCGAAAGATATATTTTTGGAAAATTTCTGTCCGTCTATCTGTCTATAACAAAAACATATAAAAAATGCTTTGAGTTGAAAGGATGGAAGTTAGTATATGATCTTCACACCAAATTTGCAGATTTCCGATAAATTTTTGTGTAAAGTCTGTTTAGAAATCCGTCTGTCCATCTGTTCGAATTTAAGTAAACGAGTTAAATACAAAACGAAGAGAAAAAGGCATACATCTTTAATGTAGACTGCTGTCAAATTTCAAGCCAAATCCAATAATTGGTTGATTGTCTCTCTGTATTTTTAGAAACATGTAAACACAATCATTCAGAGATACCATGATTTAAGTAAAATCAAATTTGGAATGAGTGTTTTAGACTACATCTGCAGTTTTGAACCAAATTTTTATCTCAATAGGTTGAGAAAACTGAGTCTAAAGTCCAAATTCAATTTTCGCATACTATCCACCGGGATTAATCGCTAAAAGTCTCGCAGAGAATCGCACAAAAGATTCAATATAAAATGTTAATTCCATGCCAAAAGTTAATACTTCGGAATTATTATACTTCAATGCCATATGAAACGTTCCCTGGTAAGGCAAGTTCATTAGAAAGTTTACAAGAAATGGATGGAAATTCCATTGATGACTGGAATAAATGCCCAGATATCATACGGAAATAAACAGTACACTTCCGATATGTTTTTACAAATGATATCCAATCACATATTTTCTACCGTCAGATGTAAGAACATGATAGAAATATTAAATGGTTTATGGACACTTTTGTCTTGGTGTAAACTGTTTTTCTTCTGACATCTACATTATATCTAAAGCTCTAATATCAGTGATACAGAAACATTTTTCCATTTATTGTCGAACTACAACGATCATATGTAAACAAATTATTATACGAACCTACCTTTCAGACTGTTTGATGAAGCGTTTATACAGCTGCCCTTAATTCAATATTTTGCTAATGTGATTTAATATTAATGAAGATGCGATTAATCACATTAGGTAGGAATACTACAACTAGGAGTATCTAATAATATTAATGGAGATACAAAATGTTATTAGAAATATTCCAGAGGTAGGTCATTAAACACACCGTTTCAGTAGAAAGAAAATGAAAAAAAAAAAAAAAAAAAAAAGCTTAGGATAGTTAAATTGAAAGCGGAAATGGGTTTAAACACTGCGCCAGTTGGGCAATCGCTATGGCTTACCTATTGAGATTGATGGCCATATTTTACATAACTATTATCCCGCATAAAGGAGTTTTACAGTATCTTAAAACTAAAATAATGTTAAATTCACGTCAAAAGTTAATATTTCAGAATTATCAAACGTCAATGCTATATAATTCCCTGGAAAGGCAAGCTCATAAGAAAGTTTACAAGAAATGGATGGATATTCCATTGATGAATGGAATAAATGCCTGGAAAAAATGACTGGATATCATTTGGAAAGAAAAAAAAAACAATAAACTTCCGATGTTTTTTTACAAATGATACCCAATCAAATATTTTCTACTGTCAGCAATAAGAACATGATAGAGGTATTAAATGGTTTAGGGACACTTTTGTCTCACTTTTTTAATGATATAAATTAAATTTCTGTAATTTTTTATTTATAATAAAATTGCTTAATTCTATTTAAGAAACAATCTGTAATATAATGGAGAAATTTAAACTCGTCTATTAAAACATTCAACTGCTCGCTGCTAGCTAGTGTTAAAATTAAGATAATTTCTTTCTTTTTAAACATTAGCTTTCAATCATAGAAATTTCAATCAATTCGTAGTGTATATTCTTGCTAGTTTACTTAAGAATATATGTATTATTTTTATTTATTTATTTATTTAGTTAAATTCATATTTTTATCCTTAACAACCAATAACATGAAATTAAAAAAAATTGCATTCCATATCAATAGTTTAACAACCTAAAACGTCAATAATTTGGGCAAAAAAAAAAAAGGTCGTTAGAGGGGTTTTTCAGAATACGAAAGAACAACTAATATATTGTAGCTGCTCTAGCCATTGAAAATCAGT
Source organism: Argiope trifasciata (assembly GCA_026543055.1). Lineage (NCBI taxonomy): Eukaryota > Metazoa > Arthropoda > Arachnida > Araneae > Araneidae > Argiope > Argiope trifasciata. Next base: position 835,925 of record JAPMOQ010010593.1, on the reverse strand, counting down.
GCAGGAAGACCAATTTATCGCTTTTTTTTTGTTGCTACTATTAAGAAAAATTAAAAACTACCTGATGAAAAGTGGATATTTTATATCACCATTATTTATATATTTTTATTATTATCGTATGCGTTTTAAGCAACCATATGAATAATAACTTTAAAATATGCATAAGGTTTTGCCCGTATGCCATACGTGCATCAATTTATCGAATGTTGATAGTTGTAAGCAAAAAATAAACCATTCATAATGGTTATAATTCAATATTAAAAATGCTTCGAATACATAGATATGCCAAGTATTCAATGAATTTCCATTTGAATCAAGATAAGAAACTATTCCCAAAATAGAAGGTTTCATCTTAGAAAAGGATTTAGAAAGTTTAATCTTTCTTAGAAAATAAAGAAAATAAAACATTTAAGTGGTTAATGCAAAAGTAGAGTTCATTATACAGGAAATGAATTACAAATTGCATTCATTTTGGAATATTCTCAGTTACAACTAACTCCCAACTATAACAGGAGTTGCATAACATGCTATAATTGGTTTTAAACCACATCGATGGATGCAACTTATTGCATATGGCTAATTATTTTTATTTTCTAAATAATTTGATTTAAGGACAAAAGATTAATATATTCTTTATTTTGTTAAAAAAATACAAAACTTATTACAATAACTAGCCGCCTTTGGCGACCAGCTGGTTCGCCATGAGTAAAGCGTTCTAAAATTTTCAATTAAATCACATATTCATTAGCCTTGAAGTAATTCCGAGCATTGATTGGCCTGAAATTCATATTTTCTTTAAGATGATGGACGGAAAATTCTAAAAGTAAACGTTTTTCTAATAATATTCTTTAATTTTATAAATCAGTCAGTTTTAACTATCGGTTATGCTTCCAAAATATTAAAAATGTTTTTTTCGGTTATGTTGCCAAAATATGTTTTTTTAAAGAAAGCGAAAAAGGAAAAAACTATTGAATTAATGATACAGATATTGCAAACGATTACATAAATATGCCATTAAATCGGGATTTCAATGCATATCCTGTCTAAATTCAATCAGGTTTGCCGTAAATAAAGAAGATTTATTGAGTTAAGGATATAGATATTGCAAACGATTGTAGAAAAATTGGCTTTGCATTTTTTTTTAAATATCACATTTTCTATTTCTTTTATTTTATCCAGTCACGTGCTGAAAGTTGCATTTCGTTAGATTTATTTGTGATGATAAGTTTTTTTTTATTTTGAACTTCTGGCATTGTTTTCTTTTATTTTATCCAGTCACGTGATAAAAAAACATGGTCAAAATTTTCTTTAAAAATTCTTTAAAAATAGAAGCTTGAGTTATACATCAAAACAGTGATACCATTAGACAGATAATTTTTTAATCTTTAAATTGATGTAAAAATCATGTTTGTGCGATCATATTTTCGGAAGTTATAGCGGAAAAACGTCGAAATTTCGCTTAAATTTTAATTCATTCAAATTCTAACTAAAAATTCGAAAAGAGGGCTCCGAGGTGCCCATTCCTGACCTCCAAGGTATACATGTACCAAATTTGGTAACTGTAGGTCCAACGGTCTGGCCTGTAGAGCGCCAACACACACACACACGCACACACACACACACATTGAGCTTTATTATAAGTATAGATATAGATTATTTAGTTTTGTAAAAAACTGCAAATCAATCGATATTTTTTAAATTGATGCAAATGCAGTTGGCGATGGAAAGAAAACAAGGAAAAGGAATATTATTATGCCTTTTTTACTTTATCGTATGCATATTATAGAGAAAGTATGTTAATCGACAAAAGAATAATCAAAACCAGAGATTTTGAAGACTTTCGACGTTTTAGACCTAGCTGAGTTCGAAAAAATAATACATTTTTCGAAAGTATCCGTCTGTCTGTGACTAAGACAACTCAAAAATGCTCTGAGCTAGACCTGAAATTTGGTAATCGGTGTTTACACCAAATATGCAGATTTCTAACAAATTTTGTGTAAAATATCTTCGGTGGATGCGGTTAGGCTGGCTGTTCGAATATAAGATAATACAACAATTACAAAAAAGAAAAAAAAAAGAGAGCCAAATAAATAAAATTTAAAACACAGATTTAACATCTATAGTATAGACACATATCAAATTTTGAGTCAAATCCAAATATGGGTTGATTGTTTTCCAGTCTGTATTTTTGGAAACGTGTGAACATGATAGCTAAAATGCAGGACTCAAATATATCAGGTTAGGTATGGGATTTTATGACTACAAGTGCAATTTTGTGTCGAATCTTTGTTTTGATCTAATGGTAAATAAGCTAATGGTAGACATATTCGATATTCAGATATTGTTAATGCAGTTTTTTTGGATTAATTGCTAAATAACTCGCTAAAGATGACATGATAGAGTCAGTGAAAATGCTAAATTCATGCAAAAAAAAATCTATTGTACGCCAATTTCATGCGAGGCGTTTTCTGAAGTAATACCTACATTAGGGAGTATATGGGAAAGTGGGACCACGTCCTCTGGTTTTTGAGATATAATTAATCTTAAAAAACGTTATATGATTTTAATATAACTGGTTTTAATCAAATTTCAATCACTTAGTCTTAACTTTGTAAAAGTTAAAGAAATATAGAAAGAGCTTAAAAATTAATTCAATTAACATTATTAACATTCATTTTTTTCCATTTAGAAGATTGGCATTCCTGTTTATCAGCTATAACGCTAAAACCTTTTTTTTCCTGAAGTTTTTTAATGTTCATTTCAAAATTCTCATTTGGAATCGGTAATTTAATCCAAAACTTATGCTCAATAATCCCATAAAATCCCACCACAAGGACATAATCCCAACAAAATAACTTGATATAAACTTGACCGTATATCAAAGATTAACGGATGACAGCTGTTATCCGTTTTGAAGTGAGAAACTAAGAGAGAAATCAGTTGCATCACAGAGCCTATGTAACAATTGTTTGTCTCATCAGCAGAAATCCATGCCAAAGAAATATATAGAAACTTACGCACGGCAATTGTCTCGGATTTTGATTTTGTTTGGGATTTGTTCTTTGAGCGGTGGCCTTAAAATAAACATTTCGCACTATTTGTTTTGAAGAGATTATTTTTATTATTTATTTATAATTAATCTCGGGAAGAGTTCAGCACTTTCTTTCAGAGATTGAAAACTTTAAAGAGAAAGTTCTTTTTCTAAGTGCATAGGATGTCCCAAAATATCATTTTAAAAATTTTAAGAATGAATTAAGAATTGAGAACTTTTAACGGAAGAACGGAGGGTTGTATATATTAAAGGGATATCTTTTTCAGGGACTAAATGAATGAATGAAAGTTTGGGAAGTGTAATTGGGAACAGTGGCTATAGTATGCACAGGTAAAGCCTTAAACCCCGTTCCGACTGCCTATGTATGGGCTTCACTGATATGGTCGTAAATAGGCCAATTGACCCATTGTAAGACTACCTGTGCCTCTGGAAGTTGGTTTGGAGCTTCAACAGGCAACATAGAACCCGGGAAAAACCATCAGAGAGGGGTAAAAGGGCAAAATGCGTCTGTCTCAAGTCACCACAAGTCGTCGGAATTCTGCTTTAGCAAACTGGAAACATGTGCCTTCTGTTCGGAGCTCTAGAAAAAGATGATTAACGATTTCTCAATTTTTCAATAAATTTTTTTAAAAGTTTGTTCACTTTAGTTGCAACCTTCCTAGAGACCGCAGTGGCCTGGTGGTAAGGCCTCGGCTTCGGAACCGGTGTGTATAAGGTTCGAGACACAATTTCATCGAAGTACCTTCGAGGATCTTTTGAACGTAAGGGGGTGTCTTGAACGTTAAATCTGTTAAGTGAAACGTCCTGCCGCTGGTGTGGTATGGATAGGGGGTGCCAGCTCAGGTGTCGTCCTTGACATCTAACCGTAGTTCAAAATTATGAAGTCCGTCCCAAAATAGCCCTAGTGTTGCATTAGAATAGGACGTTAAAATAACTAAACTAAAAATTGCAACCTTCCTAAATAAATCCAGAGGGAGAGGTATCCTTAAAAATTTCTCGCCTAGTCTTTGATAAAGATGTTATCCCAAAGAACGCCTCGCATGACTTTAAGAATATCAAACATTGACGTGAATTTAGCTCTTTTATTGAACTATGCTATGGGCCTTGGTGATAATTACAAGCTATCTACTAAATAAACAAGAGTGATTTCATCCTATATAAAAATAAATGTGAATATGGATAAAACTTAATTTTATCTTTTAGTTTGATATTGCGTTAGTTTATTAAATAACTAATTATTAACATTTTTAAACCTTGCATAAAAACTGCGATTCTTCCAATTTTCAGTTCATTCGTTTTAATAATATGCATTTACCTCTATCATTTGGATCAAAGAAAAAAAGTGCTTTTGAAAAATAGAGAATATTTCAAAACGTTATTTTTCATCCACACCACTAAATGCTAAATTAACTTACAGAATGAAAAGTAACAATAAAAAGAGATTATCTTTTAAAAATAATTTACTGAAATATAAAAATATAAAAATAAGTTTGTTACGTAATGCTCAGATGAATATTATACTTAATATTTTATTTTAGAATTCTGCTGGAATTTCTTAAATAATAACTGAGAGGAATTTTAAAAAATCTAACTTCAAATAAGCATTCAATAAAAGTTCAGTTTTTTTTTCTTTTTAAGTCAGTATATAATTGTTAATTTTATGAACTAATTAAGAGATTATTCATATTTATTGAAAAAAGCCAAATTTAGGTTGCACATAATTGGGGGGCATGTACTACAAAATATAGCATCTCCATAGTTAGATTGCTCGAGACCCCATTATTTGGCCCAAAATTATTATTTTCTATTAAGTCATAAACAAAACAAAATTAATAATAAAGACAAAATTTTAGTTTGATGCAAATTGAATTATTGAGAAGTGTACTGCGATTATTTACAGCATCCTCCATGGTTGTAATGTATGAATTGCTTTGGAAATAATTTAGGATTTGTGAGCAATATAATGCAGATTTTCTATCTGTAGTGTAAATGGCCATTTTTCTCAATATCTCCAGACTAGTCGGGCAGCAGAGCATATTGTACAATATTTTTCAACATTGCGTAATATTATTCTTTATTGTACAAAATCAATATTGAGAATCTTGTTTAATATCATACAATATTGAGCATTAATGGCCGTTTTACTCAAAGATCTCCGAACTACTGAGGCAGCATATCATATTGCCCAATAATGTTCAGAAATATATATTATTCTATAGTGTACAAAATAAATATTGCGAATAAAATATTGTACAATAATGCCCCTTTTACTCAGTGGTTCCGAGACTACTCAAGCAACAGAGCATATTACACTATATTGAACAATAATGTTCAACATTACATAATCTAATTCTGCATTACACAACATCAATATTGCGAATATTGTTCATTATCTTAAAATATTGCACAATAATGTACATTTTATTCAGTGATCTCGATACTACTCAACAGTAGAGCATTAATGCTCTATATTATACAAAAAGGTTCACCATTACATAATAGTATCTGTTTTGTACAAAACCAGAATTGTGAAGATTGTTCAATATTTTGCAAAATTGACCATTTTACTCAATGATCATATTGAGGCAACACAGCATATTGCACAATATTGTATAATATCATTCCGTATTGCACAAAATCAATTTTATAAATATTGACCAACATCGTACAGTGTTGTGCAATAATGGCCATTTTACACAATGTTCGTGATTACTCAGACAGCAAGGCATATTGCACAATATTGTACAATAATGTTTAACATTACATAACATTA
>JAPMOQ010010593.1:749007-812468 GCA_026543055.1 Argiope trifasciata | reverse complement strand
ATTAGAATCATTCACTTATTAGTTTTTATTTAAAGCGACAAAAAATACTAATAATCAATGAACTATTATTAAAACCTTTCACTTGTTATTTTTATTTAAAGCAACAAAAAATATGAATAACCTATAAAATATTATTAAAATCATTCATTTATAAATTTTTTTATATCTAAATCAACAAAATATAAATAGCCATTAAAATATTATTAAAATCATTTGCTTATTACGATTTTTGATTTAAACTAAGGAAATTTTCAATCAAAGAGTCTTAATGTCCTAATAATAAAGTTTTAAAAATTTAAGCACATAATTTTCGAAATTATTTCTTTATAATTATTACCATGTTTATGTTACTTTTCTAAAAATTTGTGTAAGTAAATAGATAATATTTATATTATAAGAATTCTGAAGAAGAACCAATGACGCTCAAATACTATAATCTAATTTCTACAAATAACACTTAGTACTTACAGTACTAATTTAAGTAAGTATTATGACTTATATTAACAAGTCTGGTGAGAAATGTAAGTACATCCACTTTAAATTTTACTGGTCTTTCCAGTTATATAATTGAGTTTATAAAGAGATACAAAGAGAATTACAGAGATAACTTACTACCAAAATATTTAATGATTCATCATTAAATATTTTGATAGTATGTAGTTCAGGACATAAACAACAAGATTTAAAACAATTCAACAGTGGAGAGTATTAATTTCCTTTTAAATTCAACTTAATTTTTTTTATTAATGAGAATTTTTTTGCAATATATATTAAGAAAGTTTTCCAATATGGAATTACAGTTTTAGTCAATTATAATCAAAAATATAGAATATTATAAGAACAAACTGAATCTTTAATGTCTTGTTCATAAGAAATGCAAAGAAACTAGGATGAAATAGTAGTAGTAATAATGGGAACAAACTCGATTCCATTTGAAAAAATGAAATATATTGTCCTAAAATATTTTAAAAATATATTAAAAAATTAATTAATATATATATTAAAAGAAATATACAATGTGCTTTCTTTATCTAAATCAGTGATGGGGAAACTACGGCCCGCGGGCCAAGTCCGGCCCGCGGAAAGTTTTAATCCGGCCAGTTTAAGAGTGCCGTCGTGAGAATGTTCTTGAGTGTGAGAATGAATATGAAAATTTTCCAAGAATACAATCTTTAAAATTCATTATATCAAACAATAAGATTAAAAAATACGAAATTAATTTGAGAAAACTATCTTCAGAATTTGGAAGGAGATTTCAGGATTTTAGAAAAATGGAACCAGAGATTAGTATTTTTGCGACCCCATTCAATGTTAATTACGAAGGAGTTGATGCAAAATTTCAACTTGAGTTAATAGAACTGAACTGTAATACTCTCCTGAAACAAATTTTTCATACAGTGCCATTACAAGAATTTTATAAAAATTTAAGTCCAGATAATTTCCCAAATCTAATTACTCATGCAATGAAGATAATGATAATGTTCGGCTCATCTTATATATGCGAACAAATCTTTTCAACAATGAAGCTGAGGAAAACTTCTTTAAGAAACAGAATTACAGATGAGCACCTTTCATCAGTTTAAAGAATTTCTGCTTCGCAAATGGAACCGGACTATGAGGAAATTTTGATAAAACAGTCTCAATTTCATTTTTCTCATGCACCAGTAATGACACAAGATAATACTTCACATCAAGAACTACACTAAATTCATTTTATATTTTGTGCTTATAATTTTCTTACCTTTTGCTTTTTTACTATTAAAATGATAAGTGTATGTAATAATATATGTATATGTTTATAGAACACATAAATTTTTTTACGATTAAGCATTATTCTTTGGCCCGCTACGATCGTCTAGTTATTACAAATGGCCCGTCTTAAAAAAAGTTTCCCACCACTGATCTAAATGATAAATTTCGTTCTGCACAGCTGTTGGAAAAAGAACAAAATGGATTACTACTTAAAACTAAGAAGTATTGAAAGCAGACTAGCACCGCGCTTAAGATATAGTTTTACACTCAACATTAGTGAAATGATTCTTAAAATAGCTCAGAAATGAATTTCGCACTTTTTTTTGCATCAAAGAAATTGAAACCAAAACAGAAATCTAAATGACATGCCGTCGCTTTTCATTTCATTACATTTTTTAAACGCAAGCAGAAATCACTTCTGATGAATACCAGACTAATTTCTCGATGTTTTTCTTATGCTTTCGTTGGAATTCTGGGAGCAAACCGAACCAAAAATGCTTATCGTTCCACTGCCACTGTGTTAACTTTTTTTTGGCCACCCAATCCTCTGAATGCCACTGGAGTAGGTTAAAGAATGTCCCATTTTCCTCGCGTATTGGGTGTCAGAAGGGTGAAAAAGTTAAAGCAGCATGCATCTCATTTACATGACATTTATTCATTTTTTATGATGCAGAATGAAAAATGACTGTATGGTCAAATAAGGATAAACGAGAAATCAATTTCGTATTCGATATGGTATTTGATTTATTGCATGCACTGTGTATGACCCTTTGAATATTTTTATCTACTTAATTAAAGGATATATCCTGAATTAAAAATGATTAGAATTCATTTGAGAAAACAGTAAACTGAAGTTCTTTTGCTTGTCTGAGTTGCATCTTGAAATCAGTGGGAGTGGTCTCCTAAAAACTTTCTCGCATACTCTATAATCTTATCATGCCAGAGAACGCTTTATTTTTTGCTTGAGTTTAGCATTCTTACTGAATCAATTTTGTTCTCCTTGGGGAGTTATGCATCAGTAATATCCAAAAATCGAATTTGTATTTTAGGTACGTATTTCTCAAACCGAATAAATTAAAAAAATTGACGCAAAACTGCATTACTATTTACAAATTCCCATACCAGATTTGGTATATTTTAGGCAGCAGAGTTTTTGAATCATCGCGTTTTTTTAAAAGTATAGACTGACAGACGGTCAACGTGTTGGATTTGGTTCAGAATTTTTCATGAATTTATACTTATAGATGTTAAATTTGTGTATCAAATTTTATCCATCGCGTTTTCTTCGTTTTGCTGACTTGTTAATTTTTATTCGAAGATCTGGACGAACGGACTTCCTCTGAACAAAAGTTTTACTCAAAATTTGATAGAAATCTGAAAATTTGTAAAAACCTTAAATAAAATTTAATTTATATAACTGAAAGTGCCTTTGAACTATCTTTGTTACTGACATACAGACGGAAGAACATTATGCAAAAATGCGTTTTTCGAAATCAGTGTCTAATATCAGGAGATTCGCCAAAATCTCTAGTTCGAAATTTTTTAAAGATTGATATATTTTCTTAGTACTGCATAAAGGATAAAGTAAAAATTGTAATTTGCTTTATTCCAGAGTTTCAAAAAAGTAATTGGATGCTCAATTCGGAAGCCTCGTTGTATTCGAAAAAAAATTAAATATTAAAGTGAAAATTTATCCATTAAATGCGTTCAAATTTGTTTCACAAATGGTGCCAATAATTTATTTGAATATTTGTTTGCCAAATGTTACTACGCTAATAAATTTTCACCGCATAATTTTTTTTATCAGTTTTCTAAAGTCATATTTTTAATATGCCCTTTTTGTTTTACGTTAATATGTGCTATTTCTAAATTCTTAACATGCTTTTTATTATTTTTTAATCTGCTAATGACGGATATTAAATAGACTTATTAGTAATATTATTATGTTTGATATTTATCAATTGATTAAATGGTCTTTTCGAAATTTTTTCCTCTTCCTACATAAAGGTTATGGACTGTCATATAAACTGTGAATTACATGAATGTTCTGATTTTTATTTTCAATGTTTTTCACATTAACATTTTTTTGTTTCATAATATAATTAAGGAAATTGAGTATCATTTTGGATATTTTTGGCTAAAAAATAATTTTTTAATTTGGAGAAATATTCAATTTTTTACTTTCTGAATAGAAAGGAAATTAGATCGAAAATGCGATAGGGAAATTAAATTTTTCCGAAAAGCGATGTAAGAAATCGCAGAAAATGTTGAGCAGTAATCTGTACAATGCAAAATGAATATCTGAAGAGTGAATTTAAATATGTATGAATAAATCAAATATCTTTCTTCTTTTTCAACTGTTGCATATGTTGCAGTATAAATAGTAGCGAAGGCCCGATGTTAAACATTTTGCATACTGTGTATTCAGCCTTTAATTCTTAACAAATGGATTGTAGTAGATGTGTAGTTGCGAAGCCATTGTTTCCATTTTCTTCGGCTTAATTTAGATTCTAAATCATCGAGGAAAGTTTGAAATGAGAAGAAGTGCTGTAAAAAAAGTAAGAGACTTATTAAAATCGAAATAAACAATGAATTTTTTAAAACAGATATTAAATACTAGACTCAAAATAGTATATATATTAGTTGTATAATATTTAGCATGAATTATTTTTAATATTAAATTTTAAAAATATTAAATTGGCGAGTGATAAAAACAATACAAAAATTCGTTACAATTATTTAGTGGGAGTGGTCTCCCCCAAACTCTCTCGCATAGTCTCTAATAAACTTGCCATGTCAGAGTGCGTCTTGTATAACACAAGCGTATAATATGAAATATTAACTTTTGTATGAATTTAGCAATTTTATTGGACCTATCATGTAATCCTTGGCGAGTTTTTTGGTGATTAATCTCTTGCTTTTAATACTATCCGAAAATAGAATTTGTACCTCAGACATGTTTTTCATAATCAGTTGAAACAAAGATCTGACACAAATGCACTGTAATAAAATCAAGTACAAAATTTTATATATCTCATTGCGTTTTAGAATTTCCTTGTTTACATATTTCTGACTGTAAATACCGACAGACGGTCAACAAGTTATAGATTTTTGCACAAAATTTGGTATCTACATCCTAGATATTATATGACTTACGTCATAGATGTTAGATGTCTTATCAATATAGCTCTCTTCATTATGTAGTAATCACATTAATGTATATTCGAGTAACTAGTAATGTTAATGTAAATTCGAGTGGGCTGAGTGTATTTAAAATTTAATAGAATTCTGTAAATTTGGTATAAAGATTGTATACCGAATTTCAACCGTCAAGCTCAAAGACTTTCTGAGACAGACGGGTATTTTCCAAAAACATATTTTTCGCAATTCAGGAATATTCCAAATAAGCAGATTCGTTTAAAATCTCGAGTTCTATTTTTCTGACAATTACTATACTTTGTATAGTCTATGTATACGAGAAAGTAAAAATCTTGAGTGTTAATTCTTCTTTTTTCAAATAAACTTTCAAAAAATAACAGAAAAAATAACCAGTTTTAATATTAAAATGTAATGTATGAAATTTTTCCCGTGCTTTTATTATGGTATAGTATGCATTTTTGTGATAGACTATTTTGGTTTATGTCTTTTATTTTGAATTTTGTGGAACTCCTTATTTTGCCGCTATTAGCTCTATATCTTAGGTTAATAATTTGAGCATAGTAACTTTGTTATAAACATGTTAATTCACTTGTTATACGAATCTCATTTTGAATTTAAACAGCTTTAATGATCATCTTGAATAAACTGAGTGTTTGAACATAAAAGCGAAAATGAAATCTAATAGCAAAGAAGAAAACGAATAAAATCATATAAAAAAGATAGGCTTCAGTGGAAGGAAGGGTAAAAAAATTAATTGGTCGACTGCTGAATGAGAGCTGAAAAATTTCTCTCTCTGCTAAACTCAAGTGGTGAAAATTTGATTTTCCGCTTTTCAGTGTGTCTTAGATATACGTTTTGAACGAATATCTTTCCTTGTTTTTCGATGATATTCAACTAGCAATTTCTTGCAATGTCTTTCTCGCTTTCATGTTCTTTTTTCCTCAACTTTCTGTTAATATTAAGTATTGTGACCGAAAGGGCGCCAAAATTTTAATTCTTTCAAGGTAGACTATTAAAATCAATAAATCATACCAATTTAGTTAAAAAATATTTAATGATATTAAAGGACATGATTTACATGGGGACAAAACTATTTAGGACAATAACATTTAACATATATGCATTAAAATAATACTAGGGGACTACATGCTTTACGCTCGCTTTCAAGATATGGACTGATTGTTCATGGCAACAGCCGATAGAGGGCCGGGGAAAACAGTTATAGTATCAAGCAAATTGTTAAGATATTAAAATATAGATTAAATGAATAGAATTAGAATGAATGAATTTTAAAGATTGCTACCAAAAGTGGACTAGCCAACACTGCCTGAAATAATTCCGTAGCGATGAAACGTTTCATAGTTCCAAACAAAACCTTCGGTCATCTTTATAATTGGATATCAGACCGAAGCCTATGACATTTTGGAGGCCTTTTATGTTTTGTAAATTCCTCTTCCGATTGTTCCAGTCGTTATGTACCTCGCTTCCTGTTCCAAGAGGGCGAATGGTTTGAAAAATGTGTGCAGTAAAAAGCCTTAAAGGCAGCTGCACCAACAGCGATACACGGAATCGTTTCTTTTTGTTCTGGCTTGCATTTGTTTAGCCGCTGTTTTGTGTTTGTCTTTGAAATCGCATTTTGATAGGTGACTTCTGGTCGCACGCTGCTATGATTCGATTAACTTGCCGATAAACAGGAGATTATCTCAGGTAATGTTTCTTTTGTTCGCGATATCTAATTATTTAGTAGACGTGATTTTGAATTGATTATGGTTATTGATGATGAGGATGATAAATTTAAATGATAAATTTCTCTGAATTTTCATTTTGAAACCTAGAATTTTTACTGGTATATTCTAATAATAAATATTCTATAACAAGTTATATTATAATCTATATAAGTGAAATCATGTTGTCATCAAAATTATCTTTCATTCATAACTTACTATAAAAAAAATTCTTAAAGATTTTAAATATAATTGTTGCGATATTGAAAATATTAAAATCAATAATTCTCGAAATTTTAAAAAATTTCTTACGATTTACTAGATATTCATTGTTATATATGTATATATATTAATATAATTCTTTCAAATATTTCCTATTGTAATTATTATAAACAAATCGCCTTCAATGACCATCTGGTTTACGGGGAATATTGGTGCTAAATTTTTTCAATTATTTTATGTATTTAATTCTCTTTCCAAGAAATATATTTAAATTTTGGTCAAACCTATAACTGATACCATTTTATAGGTCTTGTACTATTCTATTTATTGTACTTTGCATCTCTGTAATTCTCTTTGTATCTCTTTATAAACTCAATTATATAACTGGAAAGACCAGTAAAATTTAAAATGGGCGTATTTAAAACTCTGGAGTTGAGACCCTAGGTTTCAGTAAAAGCAAATTTCAAGAAACGTTATTAAAAAGAGGAATTTATTGAAGCATACTCAATGTAGAAAAACAAACTGAATCTTTAATGTTTTGTTCATAAGAAATGCAAAGAAACTATGATGAAATAGTAGTAGTAATAATGGGAAAAAACTCGATTCCATTTGAAAAAATGAAATATATTGTCCTAAAATATTTTAAAAATATATTAAAAAATTAATTAAAAATGAAAAAAATTGGTATGATGGTAGAAATGTTTTATAAATTAAATAGGCGTATAAATTTTTTGAGGACTATTTGCAGAAGATATTGTTGGTAAAAAATCAAAATTTAACAAAAATTTGTAATTTTTCAAAAATTTAAAAAGTATCTCCAAGGTACACATACTTATCCTTCAAAATATATTTTTACAAATTTAGCTTTTCTTTAAAATTAGTCTAGTAATTCTTAACAATTTTAGTTCTTATTGGTGAAATAATCTATCCTATAGTCTTTAGTATTATGCGATGAGAGGCAGGGAGGACGATAAGGCCTTTATAGCAGAATATGCAAGGACATTTCGAAGAGACCCACTAGAATCGGTTCTAATAAGTGAGGCTGAACTTAGTTAGACACTTAACCAAGTGAGGAATTGAGTGCTACTGATTATGCACACTCTGTTCTCTGAAAATAATAAATTGCCAATCGAGCTATGTAAATAATCAATCTGTTGAAAGTTTTACGTTATCTTCGAAGAAAGAATGTATAGAAACAAAAACACTTTGCATATGTGCCATTCCTTTGTAAAACACATGTAAATACTTTCAGATGTAAATACTCGCATATATATACTCGCAGACTTCCCCATTCTTTAAGAAAATATTTAGAATAATTTTAAAATATTTACAGAGAATATTATTGAAAAGAAACATTTCCGAAAAGTTTTGAGATGCTTTAACTAGAAATAGAATTGCGCTTCGTTTACGAATACTTTTCTGAATATTCTATAACAAAAAGGCGATGAGACTGAAAAATAATTACAACGGTTTTTCTCTCTATTCCTTTTTTACATGCATTTCTGATCAACAGAAAACCTTTTTAATGCTTATTATTATTATGGTATAATATATATCGTAATTTTCAAGAATCACAATTTGCATTTAGAAAAGCAAATTCTATGTATAGTTATTTGTACTATACAAGGACTTGTTTTTTGTTTAAATTTCCTAAAAAAAATTAATCTACATCTCCTTATCTCCCTCTAGTGGTATCTTTTTAAAATCATAATTAAAAAAATTACAACTTCAAAGCGATTCCAATGCTGAGGCACATTTTTGCTCAGGATTATATTGAGACAATATTTTTAATATTCTCTCATGTGCATAGACTATTTTAGTAATTAGAAACAATATTTGACATTCAGTTGACCGCAATGGATGAAGCTTCTACAATATATTCTACAATCGTAAAATAATAATAAAAGGGTTATTCTAATATACATAAATATCAACCCATTTTCATAGCAAATTGAAAGAAGTAGTGGAGTTAAAAACAAACCCTAAATACTTATTTTAAAATAATCTTTTATAAACATTATGTAAAAATTCAAATTTAGCCCGTTACCCAACTGAATTATTGCATTAAGTAATTTTTTTGTACAAAAGATTGAATATTGTTCATTTTTTGAGGCGTGCCATATCACTTCAAGATAGTTTTAAATAATTATTTCTTATGGCACTTGCCACAGCCAAGTCCACTGATAAAGTCAGCGATTTAAGCAGAGTTTGGGTTGTAGTTTCTAAGGGTAAAGGTCCCCCGAGCACCCGAGGGCAGAACTCTGACTTTTGGTTCATATGAAGATGGCACTCACACAACTAGTTTGCACACCCACTTTTATCGGGAAGGGGGCTCTTTCACAAACCTCACTGATATAACATAGGGGAAAGAGCAACTATGACTGAACCTGGACTCGAAACAGGGGCGTTCAGATCACGGAGAATAATGCTGTCCCAAGACCAGAAAGCCGGAACAGTTTAGAAAGAATTTGCAAAATAGTTAATATGATATTGCATAATTTTCACAATTATTTCTCTTGAAGTTTTTGTGTTTTGCAGATTTCGTTCCACCGTCTGAATAAAATTTTGGATTTTATTCAAAACAATTCAAATAGGAATTTTTTGAAATACAGTAAAAGCTCTTTATTCGCGCTTCCTTCATTCGCGTTTTCACTATTCGCGGATGAAAAAATTGCCACCCAATTCCTATATTCGAGGATAAAATTTTTTTAATTTGCAGATCTAATAAGTACATACATAATAATAAAAGGATTCCAATAGGTATCCAACCCAATATCCTTTGTAAATGCCTTCAAATGGACTAATAAAGTGAAATAGATCTTATTACAACTTTGCCTAAAGTATGTTGTTAAATGATATCGCCGAGGACATTGACATACGCCGCCTTCGACGCGATCGGTGTTTTTGAGAATGTAAACAAACAGAAAGAAAGCAACCTTATTACTCAACGAATGAAGTATATTTATAGAATTAACGACTAAGAAATAAGGTAGATCTAACGATTAAGAAATGAAAATTTACTCACCTCATTCCGAAGATAAATTTGAATCTGACGCAAAGAAGGCAGATCTCAAAGTCTATTTTATCCATTCTAATGTAACGATTAAAGAAAGAAGCAAATTATACGAATACAGAATGAACGACTCATTTGAATACAATAATCTACCGGAAACATGAATAATAAACATGAATAGACAGGAAATTATGTATAAATTTTGTCACCTAGGAACGTATCCCCTATAATCCCATATAAATTACCATTTCGTATTCAGGGTTTCTGTATTCGTGGCATATTTATGGAACATATATCCCGCGAATAAAAAGTTTTTACTGTACTAAAATTTCCCATTTAAGTTGTGTCAAAGTGCCACCTACTAGTTTTTTGGAATCCTTGCATATTAATGCTGTAAAAAATTCTGAAGTTCGGTTCAGTGTTGCAAGCAAACGGCTCGGGAAAGAAAAGAGATCATATCTTTAACACAAACATTTATTTGAGACACGTACACACACATGACGACACAATATAAATATTTAAGTTTAACTGCTTTTAAACTTTCAAAAGGGGAATCTAAAAAGGAACTTATAGTTCCGCGAAAGTTAGGCTGTTTTTGCCATCGAAGTCTAAAACGAAATTCTCCAGTTCTCAGGTGAGGAGTTCAATTTTTATACTGGCGAGAGCGCCATCTATAGGCTGTTTCTAAATTTTCCACAACATATCTTAGATTTTTTTTAATCCAAATTAATACAACAGAATGATCAATCGATAAATAAATGAATCAGTAATTATAGTTGAAACACCAATATTACCTGTAAAATAAATAACATTTCAATTACATGACTCCAAAAGAAATTTTTTGCTTCATCGGCAAATTTCACTTTTATTCTTGCCCAAAGAGTGCTTTGATATTTTTCGGTTCATAAATTATCTATAAATAAAACGATTTAAATTTAAAAATCTTGCTCGCAAAGCGAAGTAAAAATTTGATCAATCTAGGTCTACAGATATATAATACCTACAGTATGCTTCTTTCAAGGATGTAAGTCTCGAAGCAGCAATTTCCTAGCTTCAAAGATGAGAATCTGTTTCAAGGACAACAAGCCGTTGGTGAATAAAAAGCAACAAAATTTACTAGCATATTGCAGTATTTATGTCAGGTTATCAGATTTACTTCTATAAGATAACTATTTTATTATCTTTTATTTAATTGTTCATTTCGCCGAGGCATTTATACTTCTGGTTTCAAAGAAAGATATTCAGTAGTGAGTTACACAGAAATTAACATTTCACCCCCCAAAACATTCCTTCCCCAGAATTTTTAGCCGAGCAAAAACTTTTTAACCCATCTACAAACTCATTTGAAGTTTTCTCTATCATTATAGCGCATTTCTCGCCAATTCAAATTAAATCAAAACTAGTCAAATTATTTTGATCATAAGCTTGTATGGGCAACAAATATATGCAGGTTAATCGGGAAAGTCCTTTTAAATCATTTAAATTCAAAATGGTGTCCCATATAGCCAGTATTTACAAGTATTATCATATAGTTTTTTTTTTCGAGTTAAGAAACTGCTAAGTGAAATTTAGGCAACGAGGAAAGTAAACACCAGTAAGATGAAAAAAATTCGAATAATTCACTTGGGGGCGGGGTGGGGGAGTGGATCAGAATAGAAGATACACTTTTCCGTTTTAGATTAATCCGTTTTCAGTCCCGAAAAATTCATGATATTAATTGTAAATATCTCTATTAATTTCACAGATAAATCCATGAAAATTTTCACTGCATTTTCACAGTCATTCAGCATACATTTTTCTAGCTGCATTTTTTTGCCGATAGCCTTTATTCTTTTAGTTATTTTTTGAAACTTCAGTGTTTCACCACGAGGGGAGCTGTAACGTCACAATAAATTGAGTATACTTTTTCTACAGATATCCATTATTTTCCTGGATATACAATATTCTTTGAATATAAAGAACTTAAAACGATTTTTGGGTGAACCGGAGTTTAACTCTGCCACTTCGCCAAATTAGTAAAAAACGCGCTTAAGTTAGTTTTATGTTATCAAATGTGTGTTATTTCCGAGCACCGCGTGCTCCGGAAAACATGGCTCAAAACCATGCGATTTTGTTTGTTGGCGATTTTTGAAAAATGAACCAAGTGGCAGAGTTAAACTCCAGTCGTACCGGATTTTTAAGTTCTTTGTACTCCAATATAAATATTTTAAGCTAATTCCGTGCAAGGCATTCTCTGGTATAACATTTTTATTAGCTGGTATGAGAGAAAGTTTTTAGGAAATGATTGCTACTGGTTTTGCTACGACTCCGGAAAAAAAATCCTGCAGTACACGTGCACGTGTATAGCAATATATTATAGCCGAAATTAATCAAGAAAGATCTTAAATGAGAACTTAGTTCAAGTTCAAAAAAGAATAACATTCATCGTTTTCGCTCCTTTTTTTTCAAACCGGCTATCTCTGAAAAAAAAAACTATCCTTCGCTAGAAATTTATATCAACTGTCACTTTTTATTTCCTTATTGCTCAAAAATGAGCATCACTTCTGCCTCTTCCCCCGCCGCCGCATGATGGTTTGGTATCACATCTAAAAATAGACTCGTCCCCATCGTCTCGCGTTTGTTTACGTTGGATTTCTCAGACTGTTTGACTCTGATGAAATCGCATATTTTTTACTGTAATGACCATTTGAAGAGTCGGAGATTACCGTCACATGCTCTCCGACGTTTCGAGTCATAACATGAAGAACGTTAACCTGACAGTTTCGGTTCGAAGAAACTGTAAAATTTGTCTCTTGATGTAACAGCCGCCATTTCACGGAAGCCGTGGTTTATATTTCTTTGATAGGCTTTTGAAGTATTTACAACTACCGGAAGTTTCTCCCCTTTTTCTTATGAATGTTTGTGAGCTTTTTGAACTGGCAGTGTTGAGATAGTGCTGCTCTGTGACAACATTTGCAACAGAGTGATCTACGAGTGAGAATTGGTGATTTAGATTAGGTTACGTTAGTCGGATATTGTGTTAGTGTGGATGGTTCTGAGACTTGTTGGGTAACTGAGTTCATTAAAAATGTCGCCAGTTTTAATTAAATTGGGTATCAAGTTGGCATAAGATGGTGATTATTATTAACTTCATTCGGATGTTTATTTTAGATTTTGAAGTTGTATTTTTGTTTTAGGTTATTTCTTTTTATTTATTTCATTAGTTGGACTTCTTGGTATTGATTTTTGCTGGAATAATACATTGTGGATCAAATCTCAAGTAAGTTTAAAATGTATTGATAGTAAAGGATTGAATATTATAGTAAAGTTTAATACTGTTGTAGAATAAGTTAGGTATATGATATGAAATATAAATATAATTATATCAAAAATCCGATAATTTAATAATTATTTTTGTTCTTTTAATGGTGAAATCTTTACCAGTTAACTATTTTTAACTCTTTGAAGAATGCGTATCTAAATTGTGTCTGTAAAATTTAGCGATGAAGGGTATACTCATTAAACACAAAGTATATGTAATATGAAATTATTTTGAAAGAAATGGCTTTATTTTTTATTGCAATAATTACATTTATTTAGTTACTTAAATTAACCCACATTTTTTGCGTAAAAACGAAAGCATAGTATAACGCAACAATCTTTTATCTGTTCTTTTGATTTCCACTTGGTCTCAAAGCATTTGAAGTATTTTGAAATTTGCGAATATGTTTACTAAAATTGTAATTCAAATTGCAAATTGTCACTAAACTCGTCATAACGTAAAATGTTGCCTTTTTTCCATGACGAGCATAATCTTCAAAAACTGCTCTGTAATTGAAAATCCTTTCTTGGTTATCCAAGTTATCTTTAGATTCTGGTTTACTTAATAAAAAAAACTTAGTGTCAAAATAATTCTTATTCTGGTCAGAGTTTTAAGGAATTCTGAATAATTTAAATGTTAAAACAATAATTAAGATAATAATTAGTCTTACGTTCATAAAATAAAGTGTTCGACAAATATGGAATTACATGTTTCCAAAACATATCGAAATTGTTTTTGATTTGCTTTCGTTATTTGCTGGTCTTAAATAATGCATATTTGTTGGGAAAAAATGTTAAATTTATAACGTTTTAGCGTAACATTTTGCATTTTATCATTATGTAAATTTTATTTAGTCTAAGTCACTACAACACCTTTTTTGCTATTAAACCTATTATGAAACGATATTGAAACATTTTCTCTTGAAAGTTTGAGTATTTGAAAACGCAAAACTTTAAACTAAAAATGCGTTATAAATAAAATTTCGAATAAAGTTTAATTGTAGTCTTTCATGCTATGAGAAATCGCACGTATTCCGATCATAATGGATTTGAAAGTAATTACTCTGTTTGGGGAAACATTTATTCCTAAACATCTGCATCGATTCTTTATGGTTAGTAAAGCTATGGCTGTTTAAATTTTATTCATTCTTTGATCATATGACCTCTCTTACTTTGTAAAGAATTGTCAGTTTAAAAAATATTGAATATAATAAAAATATTTGTAACTTTAGTTTTTTTTCTAAAAGAGCATTGAAAATAGTCCATTGGCATTGAATAGAACTGACTCTCGGTCTTAGAATGATTTTCAAATTTGTTGTTTTAATGTTGTTCATCATTAAAGACTTCTTTTTGGCTAGCTTCGTTTTATGTATGTATAATTTTTATGTAAATAAATTTTCGTAAATTTCGTATTTGAGTTTTCATAAGTTTTGAAATTTTAAGCTCGTGTACTTCTGTTGACTATGCGCAGTTTTATGATTTTCAAAATATCAACATTAGTTATTTTATTAATTCAATTATATATATATATTCCATACACATGTCGCTACTTTTTAATAAATTCCTGAAAAAATTAAATTTTTCATAATTAAATTTTTCATAATTAAATTTATTAAAACGAGACATCCCGTCAATAGCATTGAAAGTTATAAACGAAATCTAATTGGATTGGAAACGTGGGATGAAATATGAGAAAAATGTGTGGGAGTCCGAAGTTCCAGCAACTACTGCATCTCTGATACACTTAAACTGGTCATGTAAAGCCACATTTCAATATTTAGTTAGAAAAAATGTTTTTTATGGGTGTAAATTCGCGTTCCTTTTTTGGAAAGAGACCTACATTGATAAACTTTAAAAAGAAAACTAAATCTAAAATTTGATCTAAATCGCTAGAGTCGCTTCCAAGATACATGAAATGTATACATCTAAAATACAAAGAACTGTTTGTGTATAATTATAAGATTTTAGGACTCTTATTTTAAATAGTTTCATTATGTAACAATTGTTTTTCAAATTACCATTACTATCCATGCACTTCTGTAATACAGTATCTTGAAGTTTCACTTTTACATTTTTTTATTTCAAAAGGACTTTTTTCAAATGGTGAAACGACTTTGACAGATAGTTAACACCATGTGAAAAGTCATTTGCGGTTTTCACGCTCGTCGAAGTGAGCATCGCTACTTCCGTTCGATGACCGATAACCTTATTGATAAGGCCTTCTCTTGCTTTTTTGTAGATTTCCAAACACACCTGATTTCCTGCAGGATGGGTGAAGTGGTGAGTGAGACGGTCAATGGCGTGAATCTGGCCAGCTTGACCTCAGAGGAATCGCTGTATAAATTGGTAAGTACGCTCTTTTATATATATTTGACTATTTTTTTGTGTGTGAAAGTTAATTATTGAATAGGTTTTTTTAAATCTATGGTGTGTGTCTATATTTGAATGTTTTGAAAATATTGTAATGCATATTTTTGAATTTTTGTAGTATGACAAAAATCTATAGAGTAAAAAATACATTGGTTAATTGTATTTCATGTTAAATGGAATGCTTTGAAACTTTAAAAAAAAACAAAAAAAAAAAACCGTTTTTTAGTTAAAAAGTAGTATAAGACGTAAATAGTCTAACGTTAGGAGTAATTGTCTAGTGTTTAGGTTAGGAGTGTTGGTAATTAAAAACTATGTTACCTAGTTCTTGAATTAAGAACTAGACTTCACTTATATCCATATTTTAAATACTGTCAGCTGATTTAAAAAAAAAGATTAAATTTTCTCTTTTGCAATATGAAACATTAAAACGGCTATGAAATATTTTTTTAATGAAATAATGTTTCAGTAGATCATATGAGATTTTTATGTAGAATTTTGAAAAAAAAATATGCCTTTGGTTTTGATTTTAAGATTCTTTATAGAAAATTTTAGCAAAATTTTAAATTGTGAAAACATTATTTGAAAATGAAAAAATAGTAATAAAATATAAATAATACATATATAAAACTGAATCTAACGTCCCCCAAAATGAAATTATAAATAAAATTTAAGGGCCACTGTGGCTTGGTGGTAAGGTGCCGGTTTCGGAACCGGAGGGTTTCAAGTTCGAGACCCGATTCTACCGAAGAACTGTCGTGTAAGTGGGTCTGGTGAGCGTTAAATCCGTCGAAATCAAACATCCTCTCGCTGTTGTGGTGTAGAAGTTTGTAGATGGAGAGGGGTCAGCTTAAGTTTCGTTATCTGACCGAGGTTAAAAATTACGACGTTTATCCCAAAAATGCTCCAAAGTTTTGTGTGTCATGTTGTTTTAAAATGGGTCGTTAATATAACTAAACTATAAATAAAATACAAACCATTTTATAAGGAAAATAATAGCTAAATTAACAATATGCAATTGAAAATGGATGATATTGTCAAAAATGGATTTTTTTAACGTAATTATTTTCTTTAAACAATTCAAAAGGTTTCGTAAATTTAACCTCCTCTTCCTAAAAAGATTATGGTTTGCGCTTCATATTCGGAAATGGTCTTAGCATCCAGTAAACTCCCTCAAACTGAAAACCAAATGATTTAATCTCTTGTATGGGGTTTAAAGTAAATGCTGAAAGAACGTAATTTAAATTTAAAACACTCCGACTCCATTAAATAAATATTAATTTATTATTCTTAAAATCACGTTTTAATTTTTTTAATCCCATAAATACTTTTTAAAAAATGAGGTGTCAATTATGTGACGAAACGAGTTCTTTTTTTTTAATTAGAAGTTTATTCTGTCAAATACGGAACTTTTTATTTCTTGCAACATGAACACTTTTGGGCTCAATGTTCGCGTTTATTTGATTCAATAAGACAAGTTTTATCTATTGGTACAAGCGTCGGTGGTATAACGGTTAGCATAGCTGCCTTCCAAGCAGTTGACCCGGGTTCGACTCCCGGCCGACGCAACTTTTTCTTTATTTCATTTAAAAAATATGTTTACTCCATCAATCTGAAACCCAGACGGTTTAATCTCTTTCTGGGGGTTTAAAGTAAATGCTGAGCGAAGTTCTTGCCCCCCCCCCCCCCCAAAAAAAAACAACATTGTTGCAAAAGTATTTAAAAACCTCTTTGTATGCAGTAAATATTACAATTTAATCTTGAGGATTTTTTCCTCATTGTGTCATTTATTGATTGCGTGATTTAAAAATTAAACAGGTCATATGAGGGAACAGCACTCTGGTAAATAAAAAATTGAAAAAAAAAAAAAACTGCTGTAGGGTAACTACAAAACTTTCTCAAATATTCTCCAATGAAGATCTTAATCTCCTCCATGCGTATAAAATTGTGGTTCCAGGATACTTCCCTTAGAATCTTAAGTCAATTTATCGCCAACGCGAAGCAAAATTTTGGATGACATTGGCTGACAATAGTTACGAAATATTAATCATTGCCGTGAATTTAACATATTTAATTGAATCCATGCGATCTTTGGAGATTAATTCTAGTGATGTTACTCGATTTTCTGGTGCTTATAAAATATGTATTTTATATGCCTTTTTTCCAACCAAATGTAACTCAGATTTGCGGAACTACTATTATAGCCTCCGGATCTCTGATCGAATTACATTGATTTAAGTCATTACATTTACTTTTACGAAATAATAAACAGAAAATGTTCCAATTCAGTTGACGGATCTTTTTTTCTAAATTTGATACAATCCTACTCTTTAAATATTTCCCCACATAAAGTTGGCTACCTTGACCTAGGACCTCTTTTTTTAAGAGAGCTCCAATCATCATTTTTAAAGTCCCACATATGAGCATTTTGTGCTTCGTAGTACAATAAATTGTACGGAATACTCGTTGTGAATGCATTCTTCCCCCATACCGATTAAAACCAAAATTTGACCCGGAATAAAATTTTAGTAACAAGTTTCTGCATCAAATTTAAGTCATAGCGTTTTTGAGTTACCGTGTTTGCATTTTTCCAAAAGTACAGATAGAGAGACCGTCAGCTCTTTTTCAGTAAGGGATTTTATTCAAACTTTGATGTGAATCTATACATTCGATATTAAATATGTGCTTCAAATTCCTCTCTGAGAGTCAGATTTCCTGTAAGTGGACTTCGTTTAACATTCGATTTAAATTTACAAATTTTGTGTATAGATCGCATACCAAATTTCATTCTTTTGCCCCCAAGTGTTCTTGAATTATTTTATTTTGACAAATAGAATGAAAGAAATACTTTTTGGATCCAGAGAAATCGGAATCGTTAAGTTTCATCAAAATCTATAGTTCGAATTCGGGCGATTATAATATTTCCTCTTTGCTTTCTTTTTACACGTGAAAATAAAATTCGATATTTTTATAGTTGTGTGATATATGTGAAAACTTTAATCGTTTTTATTAATTTGATATTGTTTTTGACCTGAGATTCTTATTTAGAAATTGCATGTTTACGCAAATACATGTTATATAAACAACGCAGCAGCTGATACAATCAAGCCCATAACAAAACAGGATAAAAAAATCATAATTCATTATCATAGGATATTTTCGTTCTTAAGGCTCCAATCTTTCTCATTTCTTGTTAAAAGATCAAATTTCTTTTGGTTCCGATGCTAATTAAACCTAATTAAATTTAAATTTAAAATACTCCGACTCCATTAAATAACGATCAATTTATTCTTAAAATAACATTTTAATTTTTTTAATCCCATAAATAATTTTTTAAAAATGAGTTGTCAAATATGTGACGAAACGAGTTCTTTTTTATTAGTTTATTCTGTCAAATGCGGAACTTTTTATTTCTTCCAACACGAACACTTTTGAGGTCAATGTTCGGGTTTTATTTGATTGAATAAGACAAGTTTTATCATTTGTTACAAGCGTCGGTGGTATAACGGTTAGCATAGCTGCCTTCCAAGCAGTTGACCCGGGTTCGACTCCCGGCCGACGCAACTTTTTTTTCTTTATTTCATTAAAAAAATGTTAAATAAAAAAAATTAAATTTTATTTGTTTATACTGAGAGAAAAAAAATTCTTTTGTGCAAGAATTATTAAAATCGACTACATTTTACATTCGATTTGAATGTTCAATTAATTAACTAATATTATTTGCAAAAATTGGGTCACAGAAATTAACGTAATGTTTCCTAAGTAGTATATATATCGACTATTTATAAGTCTGAGACATAGCAGCAAAATATTCTACTTTTTATTCAATTGTTTTTGTTTGAATTTATTGGATTAGCGGTCGCATTCCGTTTTGTAAAGCATATTTTTGTTAGGTTTACCCTCGGCCGGTTGTAAGACAGCTAGTAGGCAGTGCACGCGCAGAAAGGGACTGATTTATGATTGCCACAATTTCATAAGATAGATTCAAGCATTTCATGCTTTACTATAAATTGCCATTTTGAAGTCCCTGAATTTTCTTTTTAACTGCACATCATATTAAAATGGATATTTACACATAGGAACATAAGTATGTTGACATTTTTATTTCAACCAATTCGGAAAACTATGGAAAAAATGGTAAATAAAAAAACACACACACAACCTCACTTAAGAAAGAACAGAGTAAATAATGTTGGAGTTAATCTATGAAAAGTCACCCATTTTTTCACTCCAAAAAAAAAAAAAAAAAAACTCGCCAAATTCTACAAACGCATGTGCTGGGAGAAAAAATACAATACAGCAGCATGTTGTCCATTCGGAACAATTACTTGCCTTTGCTGTTGAATTTTTCAGCCTTTCTGTGTATGCGCTGCCTACTGACTATCTTATAAATGAACGTGCATAAACCTGGTATTTGCGTTACCAATCTGCAAAAATAAAGAATTTTTTAAATAAAATATAAATCTAAAAATATCACATTAAGAAAAAAATATCTTAAAATGTTTAAAAGGCAAGATTTAGAATATATTTACACCGATATGAAGGACTTTTCGTTATCTTTTATTTTCTTTGTTGAGATAGCGTGATTTATCAATATTATGATAAGAATCTTATTGATCCCCCCCCGCTGTTTACTCAGATAAAATTTATCCTCTTATGAAGCTAACAAATAAATAAAATTTCGTAGTCAATGAATGTTTCATTTTTTTAAAATCAGGGACTTATACCTTGAAATTTCAAAGTATTTATGTAGATTAGTTAATTTTTCTTTTCAAAATTGAAATGCATTACATCAAATGTGTAGCATTGGTTTAATGCATAAAAGAAGTAATTTTAAAGAATACTTTTAATACTGACATAAACACTCGTAATTATTTTTGCTTATTTTCATTAATTTATCATACAGTTTAAAGTAAATGTGCCAGTCTAAAAAACGTTGTCAAAATTTGAAATATAAATTGCCACTACCCTTTACGTTGCATCAAATAAATGTTTTATTTTAACTTATATGCAGTGTCTCAAAAAAAGTGATGGGACACTTATGTTTTACAAAAGGAAAATGTTATAAAATAAATAAACATGTACAAATTTTTTCTGGGTGTATTTCATACTTAAATTTTGTACCAATTATTACATGACATACATTTTGTCAAAATATTAAAATATTAATTTAATAAAAATATAATTGTTTAGAACGGAGCAAAAATTCGCTCACATAAGTGATGGGACACCATTAGATATGCAACAAAAATCGTCTGAAATAAGCAATAAAAATATTTTTTGGGGGGTTTATTTTTACTCAAAAGCAATTGGCAATAATTTATAAAATCGTCTGCAATATTTCTCTCCAGATTGCTTTGGAATTTTTGTGTTTTTTAGCTCTGTGTTGCCATGAATGCTAAACAAAAAGAAAGTTCGCCTGAAATTCAAAAATTAATTATTAATTTGCATATTGAACGTGAAAAATCTATTAGAGAATCTGCTGAAACAGTTAATTTGAGTCATTCAACAGTTTTCAACATCATTAAACGATATAAAAATAATCATATGATTCAGGATAAAAGAAGACCTGGCAGACCATCAAAGCTATCTAATGGATTAAAGCGAATTATCGTTCGAATTATTAAAAAAAATCCAAGAAAGAATGCTCCTAAAGTTGCTGCTGATTTACAAGCATTATATAGAGTAATTGTTAATCCTGAGACTATTAGAAGAGTAATTCGATCTGCTGGATATCACGGTAGAGTAGCCAGGAAAAAATTCTTCGTAAGTGATAAGAATAGAAAACTGGGATTGGCATTCGCAAAATCCTACATGAATAAGAATTCTGATCTCTGGAATAAAGTTATATTTGCTGATGAGAGTAAATTTAATATTTTTGGCTCTGACGGTAGAATCTTGGTGTGGGAAAACCCAGGGAAGAATTTCGTAAAGAGAACTTGGTGCCAACAGTAAAACATGGTGGAGGAGTTATGGTATGGGGGTGTTTGTCGTCCGCTGGAGTCGGTAATCTTGTTTTTATTGACAGTATAATGGATTAGTACAAGTATATCGACATTTTAAAGCAAAATTTGAAATCTTCAGCACGATAATTGAACCTTCATAACGATTTTAAATTCTACCAGGATAATAATCCCAAGCACACTGCTTTGAACGTTAGACTCTGGCTGCTGTATAACTGTCCTGAAATAATAAAAACACCATCACAATCTCCTGACTTAAATCCCATAGAGAATATTTGGCAAGAATTGGAATCAAGAATTCGCAAACACATCATTTCTTCAAAACAACAATTAAAATCGGTGCTTCAAGAAGAATGGGGTAAAATCACTCCAGAAATCACAGAAAAATTAGTCAAATCCATCCCAAGAAGATTAAATCATGTTTTAAAAGTAAAAGGAAATCCAAAAAAATATTAAAACCTTTTAAAAAGTAAAATTTTTGGATAAATATTTGATGGAAAAGTAAGTGTCCCATCACTTATGCGAGTCATTTTTTTTGCTCCTTTCTAAATAACTGTATAATTTATTAAATTTATTTTAATATTTTGACAAAATGTATATAATGTAATAATCGTTGCTAACTTTAAATATAAAACACACCCCAAAATTTTTTGTACATGTTTATTTATTTATTTATTTTATTACATTTTCCTTTTGTAAAGCACAACTGTCCCATCACTTTTGTGAGACACTGTATAATGTCTATTTCTCCACTAAAATTTTTCCATTCAATTAAAAAACAAGATTCCATCCGTTTGAAAGTCTACAAGAAATGACCATAAATGGACTTTTTTACTCTTGTATATGAAGCAAAGAGAAAATACTATAATCATTAAAAAAATCGAACTCAAGATTTTGACGAATCTCAAGTTTTAGATCTCCTAGAGTTCGAAAAACAAATTCTTGGTATTACGCCTGGCTTTGTGTGAACATAACTTAGAGCTAGCCGGTAGACATTTGGTATACGATCTTCATACTAAATTTGTAGATTTCTAACAAATTTTGAGCAAAATCTGCTCATAGGAAATCTGTTCGGCCATTTGAACATAAGCTAACACGATACCAACAAACACGGAGGGAGCTAAGTAGACGAAATTCGATATGTAGTATTAACATCTATAATGTAGATAATTTTCAAATTTTGAGCCAAATCCAATTAGGTGCGACTATTTGTTGGCCTGTTCTTTTAAAAGCATGTGAAGTGATAATTCGAAAAGGCAATCGCTTAAACATATAGCATTTGGAATAGAATTTTGTGATTATTAATGCATTTTTGTGTCAAGTGATCTTTCAATCATTTAGGGAAAGAGCGATTAAAACGTAAATCGATTTTCGAATACTTTAAATCGTCAAATAACTGGATGAGGTTTACATGGTAGATCCAATAAAAATGCTATATTCGGTTTTAGGGTGAATTTGGATGCCATTCGTTTGGCGACAAATTTCAGAGATGAAGCATTACTTCTGGTTTCCATAATGTTTTGTTTTCACTGTTAGGTTACCAACCAGAAATTTTTACCCTTGGTGTGAAAAAATCGCCAAAAGATCAAGGGGCACCTAATTTTTATCCTGTATTTACGCCAAAGGTGAATATTTCGTAACTATTGTATGCCATTATCTTGATAGACGTTCATTAGTATACCTTTATTAGACAGTATACAAGAAAGTTTTGCTCCGGCTGATTTTTGTGTTGCAATAAAAAAAATATATATATTATTACAATTGGCGAGTAAAAACTATTTCGCTCTGAATTTGACTTTGTCGAATATATTTTATTTTTAAATCACTTATTTATGACAGCAATATGTTTTAATACTTTTGATCATGCATTTAGTGCATGATATTCGTATCTCAACGCACCATATAAGCTCTGACTTAGTTAAGAAGCGAAATTATTTTGAATATCGATATACTTTACTGTATTATTTGCTTTTATTAAATGAGTGATTTCAAAATACGTGACTCATATTATTTATACTTTTTTTTACAGCTGGATGCTACTGAAGATTTTGATGAAAGGAAGAAAGTGCGAAATCGTCTGCGGCAGCTGCAAGCTGAACTCAGAGGTACATTTCTATTTAAACTTGAAATAATTTTTAATAACGCCTTAAATATTTTGGTCTGTTCTTTGAAGCAAAAATCTGAAATATTTGCTTCTTGACTTAAAAAAAAATTTATTTAAAGGGCCTCTTTTAAAAAATTAAAATGTTTTTTCACAAACTTTAACAATGTGCGTGAAGAAATGAGGTTAATTTCTTGGAAATATTTATGCCTCGCATAGACTTCAAGAACTGATTGCGAAGCTCACAGATATTGCTTATGTACTATATTTGAAGGGCACTTGTTTCGTCTATGTACTACTTATGAAGCTCGCAGATTGCATTTTTGAACTACTTATGAAATTCACAGATTTTGTTTATGGAATACTTATAAAACTCAATGACTTTGTTTATGGAATAGTTATGAAGTTTTCAAATTTGATTTACATAATATTCATGAAATTAACAGATTTCATTTACGAATTGCTTATGAAGTTGACTGATTTTGCTTATGGTAAACTTATTAAGCTCACAGATTCTGTTCATGGAGTATTTATTAAAAGAACAAATACGAAATCACATTAGAATCTGTTGCATTTTGTATGTTAAACAGTGTAAATCAGTTAATTAAAATTGCCAAAAAACTATTGAAATTCTTATATTATTTAACATAATAGATGTACATGATTGACTAAAACTATATGCTGTATTATGAAAGATTTTCTGGTTAGAGAAAAGGAGTTAGGGTTCTAGTATAGATTTGAATGCCTCTTCAATTAGCGACAAATTTCAGCGATGAAGTATTACTTCTGGTTTCCATAATCAGTTTTCATTGACGTTGCTGTTGGGTTTCTAACCGAATATCTCCTTGAAGCCGATCTTGGCGTCAAAAAAATAACCGAAAAATCAGGGGGCACACAAGTGTAAACTTTTACCCAAGTTAGTTTTTTTAAGCTGTTGAATAATAAATAATTAATCTTGATTTGAAACATTTTTTGCGTTATGTCGGAAGAAATAAACGGTAAAAGTGTAGAATAGTGTGCCCCTTGCTGCACCAAGGATGCCAAGTCGCCAACAAAGATGGAGGACAAAATAAACTGTTCGGCGGAACAGTTACGGTTGCCATTTCCCGCCTTTTTATTTAGAATGTTTAACTAATTATAATTATTTGTTTAACACTAGATTTACCAGCCATTTAAATATATCTATTTCTACCTTAGCATGACCAGTCTAAATGACTGGTCTCTTAAATCTAGTGTTAATACTGCCCGGTGCCTTCTACAGATGCCTTCGGCATCTGTAGAAGGCACCGGGCAGTATATTTTAACTATAAAAAAACATCCTAGGGCTTCACTTTCATACGGAGCGGGAATGCAGTAGCTTAGCTAGCAAATTGAACAGATGGACGGTATGGATTAAGGAATAGTGCATAATAATATTACAAGAATAAATGATGTTATAGGAACGAATATTATACAGAATTTTTAATATTCAATGTACTTACTTGCTTTATTTCTTCTTTTCATAAACACTTAACACTTCATAACACTCAAAGCATTCTTTCCAAGCCTCATCAACTCATTAAAAAATATTCCAATCACAGTTCATCCAATCAGAGGTTCGAAATAGTGCCTACAATCCCAACTACCAAACATGCACGATTGCAGACATAATATTTCGAGGGAACCAAACGTTGGAACACCAAAAGAATTACGAGAACTGCGAATAATTCCACGGCAGACTTCTTTTAATACGAAAACGCAGACGATTTGCGAATTCGCAAAATGATAATTAAAAATGTGAAAACGAAAAATTTTTTGTAAATATTAACACTAAAAATGAAATAAATGTTATTTTAATTAATATTCAGTTTATTCTAAACTCTCTTTGTATAATAAATTTTAAATTAAAATAATAAGCAAAATGTAAATCATCTGAAATCGATATTTTAAATATTAAATTTATTATAAAACAGTTGTAGTTCCTGAACAACTCAACTGTTGTAAAAAGTAGTAAACAAAACAGAATTAGGGTTACTGTAAGAAAGTTCCATTGGGTTACCATGTTGGCGATAAACTCGGGGGCACACCGTGCTACACTTCAACCAAATAAACATCTAATACAATTAAATTTTCAAAAAAAAAAAAAAAGATTCTTTGAAGTTCAAATTTTTTTTTTAATTAATCGGCTAATAAATATAAATCTAAACATTGAGTACTTACTTATTCGGATCAACTAATTCATGTTCAGTTCAGCAGGCAACGATCTAGAAATTTCTGTAAAATATCGGCGAAACTTTTATGTGATACTTTCGATGCAATATAGATTCCACCTGATCCAAATATTTCTGATCATCCCAGTAATCAGGCATTGATTCTGGAAAAATTATTGAGTTGCAGAATTCTGATGGGAAATGGATAAAAATATCAATAAATAGCTTAAAAAAAACTAAGAACAGTAATATTGAAATGAATATCTGAGAAATAAATGCAAACGATTTAAAACTGCTCGAGCAGATTTTTTTTTCTTTCTATTTTGTCGAAAATTGTGAGCAGACGAATCTAAATTAATTTAGTAAGAACTATAATAGGAAAATAGTATCTGTTCGTAGTTCAATTTAAAAATAAATCTAGAATGTTTTGTTAATAGTAATAATACTTTCAACTATAATAAGTAATAATTAAATTGTTTAAGAATGTTTATTTACCGATTATTTTTAATTTTCATTCCTCACAAAATTATTATAAAAGTAAATGTACAACTCAACAAGCGAAAAAATGAACAAATCAGCATCAGGGTTACTATAGGCGTATTTCCATTGCTTGTTGGGTTACCATATTGGCGACAATTTCGGAAGATAGACTGGGATTTAACCAAAGGTCGTAAATCAAAAATTTCATGTGGTGTAAATTCATTTTAAGGATGCTTCTTCATACCAACATTAGATGATAAATCGCCAAAGGCAAAAAGCAAAATTGCTGCTAATGTAAACAATATATTGCAACGTTCATATTTAAAGACATGAATTTTTAAATTTTGGTAATTTTATAATTTGATTGAAAATTCATTTGTTGAAGTATTTTTACTCTATTGCCATATTATATATCTTAACAGCTATCATGGCTTCTGGCGTTGATTTATGATACATTGGCGATATGATAAGCTACTGATTAGTGGATTTCAACAAATTAAATTTTTATTAGAGTTTTACGATTTTAAACTTTCACAAACTAATAACATTTTAACAAAAGTAATTGCATGTTTTCTTGGAATGTTTTAAAAAAATCACGAGGGATTAAGAGAGTAAGATACTAAGGATGCTTAAAAAAAGTGATGTATACGCCTTATAGTAACGCAAATGTTTGGGTGATATTTCACTCCATCTTTGCGATATATGTGATTGTTTGGCGATTAAATTTTAGAAATCGCTGGAAATATAAATTTTTTTTTACGTTCATTTCTTAATCATCTTTTCACTATGTTCTAATATAAGGCATTTGTGATGCTGATGTATTTGATTTTCTCCTTTTTTTATGTGAACATTAATTTGGATCACCTATTCGGCATAAGATCCACTTAGATTTTAGCAATATATAATTATTTTCTTTTATATGAAAGTTTAAATGAGACTTGTTAATGATAAATGATCTATACACAAAAATAGAATGAATATATACATTATATATGTAATGAATATTTATATAATGAATCATATTCTCTTAGATTATTGATTTTTATTTGTACTAATGAGAAATATTATTAAACTAACTTTCTATAGTCCTCACCAAATAAAACGAAATTAATTCTTAAATTCTATTTATATGAAATAAGATTAGAATTCAATATAAATTTGATTGGCATACTCGGAATCAAGAAAACATTACATTGAAGCTGCATGGAGAATTTTACAGATTACACAAAATGAATAATCATGTGAAATATATCCTGTAATGCAGTAATGCGATTTCTGTAAATTTAAAAACTTTATTGCTTAAATAAAGAGCCTGAACAGGTGTTTGAATTTCTCCTACTACATGCCGTTAATCCTTCTTGAATGTAAATATTTTGGGATATGGAGCGACAAAGGCTATAATCCCCTGGTTTCCCCAAAGCAGCGATTAAAAGTTCTCCAAATTAACATTCCTGTATTCCGAAATGCACAGAGGAAGCACCACCTGCTGGAGTGAAAAAAAGATGCGCGCACACACACAGAGAGTCCGTTTTTGCAACTTAAGAAAGATCAAAGTACTTGAGAGATTGCAGAAAGATGAGCAGATGTTTTTTGTTGGCGAAAACATGGGATAAGAGAACATCGTAGTAAATATCAGGATCATCTATTTGTAGCTTGTTCCATAACACCGTTCTGTACGTTGAATATTTTTGACATTTGAGAAACCATTAATCCTTATTGCATATTCTTCATAAAACATCGAAATGTTTCTCTTGATTTCAGCTAGCTTAATGGAAAAAAAATCTAACTAGAAATAGTAATTCCCATTTCTATAATTTGGATGCAACTATTTTTAAGATAAGGCAAGGAAAGTAAATTTTTCCCCTCTATAAAAAAATAACCAAGTTTTTTTAAAGAAGTTTTTAAGAAAAGATACAAGTTGAATTTTTTTGTACAAGATGGCAGTTTAAAGTATTCGCATTCAGCTCAACAATTGTTATAACGGAAACGCCAAATGTGGGTCGTATGCTTTTTCGGAAGTTTGTGAAAGGATGACCGAATCCTGGGACTCTCATCTCTGTAAATCATATAGAACACGATATTTTTCAGACACTAATCTATATAAGTAAAAATGAATGTCTGTATGTATCTTATGCGCTGCCGTACCGCTCATCGGATTGTGATAAAACTTTGAATACAAGCACTTACGGAATGGTTATAGGCATAGTAAAATTATGTAATATATAAAAATTATTTTTGGATCTATTTACTGCATCTATTAACCAAGAATTATTGTCAAATTAACTCGCCAAGGAGATAAAACGGTTTTTTTTTCACATAACCTGTTGTATGCTGGATGCTACGAATTGGAAATTCAAGAAATTAATTTCTTGTGAAGAAGGGAAAACAAAAAAAATATTGCCTACCCTAAAGCTCTTCAATAATAAAATTAAAAAAAATATTAGAATAAAAATTAATTACACTTCTCTTTTAAATATCATTCAACTTCAATGAATGTATTCATTTAGGATATTAGTCCTCATTAATTAATTTTAGAAGTTTATATCCATCTTTATTTTCACTATCATTTCGCTAGGTTTTATTATGCAATGAATTTTGCTGAAAAATAATATGGATATTTGGAATTTTCATTTAAGGTTTCAGGTGCACAAATTTCTGAACTTTCTGAGATTGCATATAATGACAGGGATTATCATACTTCATTGCGTAACTGTAATATCTGAATTCAGGATTGATCTTGAATTTAGCATTTTAGATCATACGCTCATTTTTTAATGGATATGTAATTGTTATTAGAATATCGAAAAGTTACAATATTAAGCATTATTTCATTGAATTATTTGTTGTTGCTGCTGCTTGTGGCACTTGTCATTAACAAGCTTGTTGGAGAAGTAAGCGATTTTAAGCGGCTTAAATTTTGAGTTGTTATTTTTAAAATTGCCATGTACAGTTGCAGTGTACTTTATTTAAAATTCAGCAATGCCTCTTTCTTAAATATTACAACGTATTTGATTGTTTAAAAATTTTTTAAGTATTGTCAGTGAGGATTAGCAGTCTTTGGTGCATCTTAAGAATCTTCAGTTTATGCTCAGTTTTCTCTGTTAATTTTGTTTGTATTATCGCCAAAAAGAGGATTATAGTTAGCAAGAAGTATTACCTTTCTAGGTCTCATTTATCAAAGTGGCTTACAACCAAAAACAGGCATTTCACTACTATGGTAGCATTTTATCCAATTGCTTATAGTTGGAAATAAGTATTGAGCTACTAAAATGTCATTTATCCAGATATCTCATAGCTGGCCATACGCATTGCGTTGATTAGATATTTTAACCAAATATAAATAAGCCTTGCACTGTCAACCGTAATAATGCAAGATATTGAACAAAATTTTTACGATGTTCTTCAATATGTTTAATGCCATTCCAATATCCTGAAGATACCGTAACAATATTGTAAGCTATTTAATGCCCATAATATTAATTTTACTGTATTTATATTTAATATCAAAGTAGAATTTGGTTTTAACGGCGACCAAGAAGCTCCAAGAAAAAGTTTTGCCAAATTATAAAAATATGTTCGAGTACAATATTATAAAATTATCTGAATTATAAAAATATTCTCTAAATTGGCGTGATTTTTTTTGCCCTTTCTAGCCGCTTTTAAAACCGACAAGAAGCTATATCAAATTAGTATTTACTTTACATATATTTTACTGAATTAATATTAATTTTTCAGCTCAGAGAGAGGAGGCCATGAAGCGGCGAGAACAAGAGCGTGAGGATATGATTCTGCAAAGGAAGAGGGACGCCGAGGAGTCGAAAAGGAGGATGCTCGCCATGTACGACAATGCCGCCAAAACTGGCGTCATGGACATTAACATATACAAAAAGGCCGAACGTAAGTATACATGCTACAATAATTGGAGAAATAAAAGAGAAATTAAAAGTATAACTAACATGGTTAGTGTCTGTAAAGATATTACAAAAATTTTTTAACGAACTACAGCAGAAATTCTAAATAATCAGCATTTGCAAACAGATTAAGTCCATTGCTCATTTGTCATTTTGTTATGTTCTCAGTGTGGATTCAAAAATTAAATTGTCATAGAAAATCTTTGGTGTCATTCACTTAGTTATTTCACCAAGTAGCCAAACGCAATTCAATTGCCAAGGTGGTTTGAGTTTATGTGTTAATACCACAAGTCAGGTCTGACCATACTGCGCCAAGCATATTGGGAGAATTTGAAAGCAAAAGTATAGACCTCAAAATTAATGAAACTACAGATCTACGGACTCCTTCTGGATTTGGCTCAGAATTTGATTTGTCTACTCTACAAATGTTAAATTTATGTAACGAATTTTATCTATCCCTCTTCGTTTTACAGTTATCATGTTAATTTATATTCAAACAGTAGGACAGAGATGCTCTGAATGGAATTTACTCAAAATTTGATTGAAATCAGCAAATTAGAAGCGAAAAGTACATACCAAATTTCATATGTCACAGCGTTTTTGAGCCATTTTTGTCTCAGATAAACGGACATTTAAAAACAAAATGTTTTTCGAACTCAAGGTGGTCTTAAACGTTGAGATTCGCCATAATATTAAGTTTTTTGACGATTATGAAATTTTCTATTTACTATATATATACGAGAAAGTAAAAATTTAATGACCGAATGAAAGTTCTGTGTACCTTTCAATCTCTACAATTGTCTTAATCTACATTTTTAACTTATGCAGAATAAATGCTTCAATTGTTCCGCTGACTTTCCCTTTTAAGAAAGTGATACCCACTCATGAAGTTAGAGGGCTGGAGGTTTACGTTCTAAGAAAAAAGAACAATGTCCTCTATAGAAAATCGAATAACAAATCTTTTTGTTGGAAGGTAGTTCTCAAATTAACATAAGAATTATGATAAGTACCTTAAGTAAAAACTTCCAAGTAATTCTTGATACAAGGGTAATGCGTTAGAACTTGGCTAATTTCTATTTTTATGCATCTAAGTTTAATGTACTTAATGCAAAGCGATCCAAAATTCCAATGGACTTTTATTATTCTCAGACTCTCTCTCTGTCCTCAAGGCCATTTTAAGAGAACTCCTAACTCACCTAAGATATCATCCTGCTTTAAAAAAATAACCACGGCTCAAAGGACCTCCAATATTCAATGGATATCAGCGCACGTCGACATCGTTGGCAATGAGAAAGCTGGTATCTTCTCCAAGGAGGTCAAAGATAACTCTCAATCATAGCCAGATTGAGGACTAAAAACCTCAAAGGCTTGAAAATATCGCTCTATGGCCACAGAAACTAAGGGGGTATCCTTATTGCTCAGGCACTGAACTCTCTCTGGACAGTATCTTTAATTGCTCTGCCATTTTGGCGAAGCTCTTCAGGATACATCTCGATCCTTCGTACAAAATCCTTTACTCCATAGAAGTTATTGATGTGGCCAGAGCTGTCTTGGACACTTTTAGATCAATTTTATCCAGTTGCATTACTTTCACCGGACAAGACAACAACAACAACAACATGTATTTAATGTATCATTAATATAATGTATTTAATCACTTTCAAAAATATATTTACAGTTATCTTAATAAATATAGTACAATGATTTTTCTTATAAAGTAACGAATAAATTGCAACTAAGGTATCTGAGGTGAGTAAATCTGAAAAATAAAGTGTTATCTCTATTTGCCCTCTTGGGAAAAAAATTCTGTAAACATTTAACTTTAAATTTTCACGTACAAATTTCGTTGTGCAATTTTTTAAAATTTTCTGGTTTTATAAGGTATGCAAAAAATTATTGTAATTTATAAAAAAAAATGTGCGAAGAATTTTTCTAGTTTGAGAACCACCCTGAGTAACAGAAAAAGATTTTTGGAGTTACATCTGTCTGGTTGACAGTGAACATCATAACTTAAAAATGCATTAAGAAAGATGAATGGAATTCGGAGTGTGGTCTTGAGACCAAAGTAGTAAATTTTGGTACTTATCCGTTAGCTGTGAGCAGCAAGAAATCGCCAAATGTAGAATTCCACCAAATTTTTTACAACGCTTCATTTACTTCGCATGGCGACATTTGCGAGGAAAAGTACCTAAATTTTCATAAAATGTCGAACAAAATCCACAGGGAAGAAATTTTTTCGCATATTTTCTAATAAATGTGCCATTAATTGTATAAAACTGACGTAGGATAGTTACAAAAGAGCCTATTTGCATACAATTTTTGGTGATTAATTACAAGGACGTGACTGTTTATACACAAGTACTAGCAAACTTAATGTGTACTTTTCACACCTTTTCCAATCGGTTATACTGGAATTCAACGCAGAACTATGGCCTTAGTCTCAAAATCTTACTACCAATTTCATATGTTTAAGTCATATTTTTGAGCTACCGTTTTTAAATTGTATTGAAAGTACAGTTTGGCAGATGGGCATTCTTTTCAGAATTATCTTTGAGGAATTGATTCAAAACTTAATTCAGACATCCAGAATTGACTAAAAAATTCATACATATACGTATTTTAAATGCGAAATATGTATGCCACCTATTTTCCTAACTGTCTTCGTTTTGTAGTTATCTTATTAATTTATATTCGAACAGCTGGGATACCGACATTCTCTTAATAGATTTCATACAAAATTTGATAAAAATCCACAAATGTGACTAAAAACCTCATCAAATTTCATTTATCTAGTTTTATGTTCAATGGTTATTCTCATGAATTTAAGCAAATTGAGAATGCATTGTCTTGTACAAATGAAATTTCGTAACTGGATTTTATTTTTGCAATTGTAGTTCTGTGTTAAATTTTGGTTTCAATGGAGGAAAATAAAGCGCAAAAGACATAATCGTTTTTCTTCATTATAATAATAAGCGCAAAAGGCTCATACGCATTACTCTGAGAACTTATGATATTCACGGTTTTACCCAAGATCCGCAATTTCATGCGGGGTGAATAAGAGAGTATACGAGAGAAAGTTTTGGTGAGATCTTTCCTACCAATTTGACAATTTAAACAATAAACAACCCCTAACTGTACATAAGATAAATTTAACACTTCTGATACTTTTTGTTCTATTTTAACTCATTACATTATATCTTATTAATTTGAATTTGAATTTGATTGTTTTGTTTCTTAACCACTTCGCATACAATGACGTGTCTGAGACGCGCATCGAATGATTGAATTTTTAATTTTTAATCTGCAATTAAGTGAAAAGTATTAAAAAATTTAAAATAAGGCCACTTGAAACTTATTATTATTAAAGGAATTAAAATAATTGTTAACATTCTTATTAGGAAGCTATTAAATTCGTCATTTAGTTAGGTAGCTAAGTAAACTCGTATGTCAAGTGGTTAATAGTCTTCAGCACTTCAGCATTTGAATTTTGTGTTGATTAGCAATCTCAGAGTCATATCTGAACTTGCACAAATTCGAACAAGAAATAACGCATGCCCCGATGACGTGTTTTTTCACTCTTACTAGAAACGCATATTCATGTTGTACGCGAATTCGTAGTACAGCAAAACAAACCCATCAGATTAATGAAATATGAATACCCTTCCGCTGGGATGTGGAAGTTTGGAGAGGGGATTCCAGCTCAGGTGTCGTCCTCGTCATCTGACCGCGGTTCAAAATTACAAGGTCCGTTCCAAAATAGCACTAGTGTTGCTTCAAAACGGGAGGTTAATATAACTAAATTGAACTTGAAATATAATTGTGTTCAGGCATGCCATTATTAAATCTTAATTAGAGACTAACATTTCTGAATAAGGGGGAGGAGACCTTTATTGAAGTGTATGCGAGAAAATTTCATGGTGAC
The DNA here is from genome assembly GCA_026543055.1 of Argiope trifasciata. Taxonomy (NCBI): domain Eukaryota; kingdom Metazoa; phylum Arthropoda; class Arachnida; order Araneae; family Araneidae; genus Argiope; species Argiope trifasciata. The sequence goes on along the minus strand of JAPMOQ010010593.1, from coordinate 778,365 downwards.
CATTCGTGTTGATTTCTTTTTTTCGATACCATATATTTCTCTTCATACGGATAACCAACAATTTAAAAGCAGTCTAGACAATGCAGCAATGGATTCAATGGAAATCTATAAACTATGATTTGAATTAATGTTTATTTTTTTTTCATTTCTTCTTTAGCATCCTCATCTCCCGCGGACATCATCCCCCTCGCCCCCAAAAGGGATCTCGTCGAAGAGGGCATCCAGCAGAGGAAGAAAGAAGCCGACGAGAGGAAGCAGAAACTTTTGGCTGCTTACGATGCAGCCGCGAGATCTGGGGTTCCAGGGCCCAAAACTGCAGACTTTGATGCCATCAACAACTCCACATCTGGTAAGTCTGCATGAGCTTCTTTATTTGAGTTCAAATGACAGTTGTTGCTTTAGAAAGCAATAGCCTTTCACTCTCAGTCTAATCTAGGCGTTTAAGAGCAATGATGTAAGCATTTTAAATCAGTGAGGACCCTCATATAAGACGTTTAGGTATTTTTAATGACTCTGTTAATGCAAAAGGGTGAATACAGTAAAAGCTCTTTATTCACGGGGTATATTTTCCACAAATATGCCAGGAATACAGAAACTGTGAATACGGAATGGTCATTTAAACGGGATTATGGGGGATACGTTCCTAGGTGACGAAATAATATATAAACAACTTAATTGAAGTTTTTGAACATTTTGATTCATTATCTTAAGGCTGAGGCAATGGTTTGAAGAATTTCGTCATTTTCTCTTGCTTGGCAGTTTTTAAAAGCTCTTTCCATTCAGACTGATACGCAGCAGTCACACTAACAATTTGCCTCTTAAAAATAAGACTTCGTTCCATAGACGTTCATAAAGAAATCACAAAGCTCATTTGCCATTCACTAAGATTTTTCAAATGAAATGTCACGTTTCATGTTTATATACGCAGAAGAAATGAAAATATCTTCATTCAGTTTTTCCTATTTTAATAAAAAAATTGTGATAGCTAGTATATGTATGCACGCAATATTTTAATAAAAAATTTGTGATAGCTAGTATATGTATGCACGCAATATTTTAAGAAAAACCTTATACTTTTTTGGAACAACTGTATATAATATATAATATTTCATAAGGTCTCAGACTTATCTTCGTATCAAAAAGGGAACGAAAGACTATGATTTTTGGAACTAATGACGGCTCAAAGCGTATCAAAACGCTGAATACATGGTAAATAGTCATTTTGAGAAAGTTCTCTTTCAGATATAACTATGGAAAGAGATTTAAAAAAGGTATTGATGTATTTTTGATTGTGTGTGGTAACTTTTAAGTCTTTTGAAACATCGTAATTCTGTGAGGTTTTATTAGTGGTATTAGTTCATTAGGTATTTAGTTCATTAAGTTCCCATATTATTTGGAATTTTGTTTATGATCAGTGATGTGAATAGATACGGAGAATGGCGTAAAAACGTTTACTTCTTCAAGATTAATACCAATTTGATGCTTCATTCGGCATCGAGATACCTCGACCCATTTGTTGTACTTCATTGACAGATAAAACTTGATCTCATAAACATAATAACTCAGAACTTTATCTTTTTCATCAAACATCTTTGAAAAATGAACTTTCTTTCAAAATAACGCCCACGTTATCCTCATTTCTAAATGTGCTGAAGTCCATTGTTTCCAAATTTTTTGTATCTCAAAGAACATGACGATGAACCCTTTTGATATTCACAATTTCTTGTTTCGAACAATATTGACTATTTGCAGAAATATTTGGAGTAAAAACCTCGTGTTCAAATTTTATCATTATTCACACTTTCGGATTAGTGAATACTCACAGGAAAAACAATTTATATTTCCTGTAACGTTGTATATGCCTTTCTTGTATGCTCATTTGAACGATTTTGAGATTTTAAAAAACCATCGTTTTTCTAAAAGTTGACCTTGCGTAATATAATAGTTGCTGGATCATTCTAAATGTATTTAAACTAGATTATGGTAGAAAAATAATCTGACCTCGAAATAGTTTTGGAGCATGAATGATTGTGATGGGGGGAAGGGCATAGGAAACCATTTTCTAAATATAGTTTATAATGGTTTTTCTCGAAGAAAAATATTTTTAACTCGATTGATTTTGAGATGGTAAAAAAAAAAAACATCGCTTTTCTAAATGTTGGCAATTGTGAGGATTGAGTCACGTGAGGACATTTTTTTTAAAAACCGAATCGATACCTTGTGACTTAAGTTATATGAAAACATTCTTTTGAAATTTACGATAACAGATTTCACTTTTTTCCCAATTTTTGTTTGGATTTATTTTATAACATTTCAAAAACACATTATCATTCAAAAAATGCTATTTAAAACTTATCATTTCAAAAGCTGTCTAAAACACAATTCAGCAATCTCATGTTGAGAACTTCTTATTTTGTATCCAAAAAAAAAAAAGACTCCAATAACAGCTCGGAAAAATATTTCTATTGTTTTCACGAAACTGACTTTACAAAAATTTCTTTTTGGCAAGAAAATTGACAAGCCAAGTACATACGGTATATTTTTGGATTGAACTTAAAGGATAAATATTCTTTCACCGCAACACGCATTTACTTTCTGGTTGAATGGTTTTAAAAGTTGCAGAAGCTTATTATTCCTTATTACTTTTGCATTAATTTCGGTAATCTTCTTATACAGCTCCCGTTACACCTGTCGCTAAGAAACCACCTGTGGATTGTACATTTGGAAACATCATACCTCCAAAGCCACAACAAAGTAAGTGTTGATTGCTGAATTTTAAAGGAAAGTGAACTGTTTAAGTAAACCTCCGCCATTGATGAGATCTGTGCTAAACCTAATGAATCTATTTTTCAAGAAAGATAAATGGACATTTTATTATTTCTTAATCTTAAATACTATTATAACAAATCTGAAATTTATTATCTTTTTAATGTTCAATTTTCATGTTATATTTAATTTTTCTCTTAAAAATTTATAATAATTTTAGGAACTTAGACTAATACCACGTTTGAATATTGATAGAGTAAAATATTTAAAACTGCTGAATCAATAAATACTGGATTTTACACCTAAAAATATTAATAATTTTAATTGCTTTCTGCAATGTTCTTCTAATTTAATATATTACAATTCAATATATAATTTAATATAATGATTGATTCAATCAGTTCATTTAAAGAAACTTTTGCATTGAAGAGAAGATTTAGTAAATTTTGTTTTTAAAATGCAATATAAATAAATATCTGTTTAATTGGTAATAATGTGGCAATTTTAATAAATATATTTTTTAATATTAATAAGTGAACGTCAGATGATGCAAAATATCCTGACTTCAGTTGATTGTTATTGCTAAGTTTTTTTCATTATTACTTATTTTGCATTTTTTATTAAATTTCCATGGAAATAGATATTTCAACGCTATTCGGGTTAGGATTTCATCATTTTTGTGGTCAGTAAATTTTCTTTTATACAATGGTTTTACAATACTTTCAATACCTCGGGCACTTTTTATGTAAATTTATTCATTTTATTGTACATTTAAACGTAAACATCGAGAAGTAAACTATGCGATTGACAGAATTCATTTTTCAAAATGAATTTTAGGTTTTTGTTCCTAGTTCATTTTTTGATATTGTTTTTTTATTTATTTCCAACCTATTTCAGTTATTAGTTTTACATTTAGTAATCGTAAAAAAGTGGATTGAAAAGAGATTCTACAGTAATCTTAAAATGAATAAAATTTGTTTTACACTATAATTTTATTCCTTGAGGACTGAGCTAATTTCTATATTTTCTGTTGCAACTTTCATTGTTAAAAATTCTTATCTTAGATATTATTAACAGAACAACAGCCTACATAGGTGTATACAACTTCTAGTTATTAAAATAACAGTAACCAAACAATTTTCTATAAATATTTTGACTTTTATTTGTGGAATAATATTAAGGCCCTTATTATTAATTAAAATATTTAATAGCTGATATAGATGTGTAAATACCTGCTATCTAATGACGACTGTTTGGTACTTTTCTTAAAATTAATATTCCGAAGTAGTTTATGTGACTGCAACTTATGTTACCTATTTTAAGGTCCAAATATTTAAAAGAATTCAAGCTTCAGTACCGGTCAAGTTTAGGTACAAATTAGTATCGTGCTAATAATTTGCTAAATTTCTTGCGTCGTGAATGCCGTAACATACTTAACTACATAAAATAAAGGACATTAAAGGCCTCTGTTCAATTTAGATGAATCTTTCTTTTGGATGATTGGCAATTGTTCAAGTTTGAATGCACTAGATTTTTCCGAAAACGAAATCAAACAGGACTTATTCTATTTAGGTATTTAAAACAAGAAAATTAAATTTATATCTGTGCTGTTGAGATTAATATGGATTATATAGCCTGGATTTACTACAATAGGCCACTTTATGGATGATTAATATGGACAATATGGACAATTTATCGCTTTTAAATTGTTACTATGTTCTTGATGTAATGAAAAGTAGCACTTCCAAACGCTAAGTAAATTTGAATTTGGCTAAAAAATTATTGATGTGACTCGTGTGAAAAAGCCTAACTACAAAATTTCATGAAGTTTTATAATTTTTCTATTTAGTCTGGTAGATCCTCGAAATATTGATGGAAAAATCACTAGAAATTAAAGGCAAAACCATATAAAGGTGCCAACTCTCAATCATGCCCCAATAGTTAATTGATATATCTTTTGAAATAAGTTTGTTCTTTAAGTTGAAAACATGCTCGAAAAAAAGAAAAAATTACATTTCGAGTTAATAAATATATAGTGTTAAAAATAAATTATATCTAAATTTCTTTTCGTTTAAATGTTCAGGCATTAAATATAATTTACTTAACAGGACTAATATAGGCGAAGAACGGTATAAATTGATAGATTTCGTTTTCATAAATATATTTACTTATATACAATTCTATTACAAATAATACTTATTACAAATACAATTCTATACGTCTTTTTAATAATTATTTCTAAATTCAAGTATATGCTCATCTTTTAAAAATTAAAAATTAATTATGCTCATCTTTTAAAAATTAAAAATTAATTATGCTCATCTTTTAAAAATTAAAAATTAATTATGCTCATCTTTTAAAAATTTTTATTCTATTAATGGTTTAGAAATTAATTATTGGTGTACACTATCAGAGATGAAACCATGTATATACTGTATATGTATGCATGTGTGCATACAAAGAATTTTCAGACTAAATATTTATAAGACTATTATGCATTTTACTTTAAATAATATTAAATAAGGAAGAGTGCGATTGTTGCTAATTGGCAATTACATGTTATCTCAATAAAAAGAACTGCGTTACATACAAAAATATTTCATTATTAAATTTTTCAATTCCTACTATTAGTTTACATTTGCCTTATATATAATTATTCAGTATCTTATTCAATTTTTCATTCGTTAATTAAATTTTTTTTCTCATCCACTCAAGTTCAAATACATTTTTTTAAAACTTGTAGTGGATGACACTCGAAGTTAATACATTTTCTCGTTTCAAATATTAATAAATTAAGTAAATTTGATTAATTTTGATACTTCAAATAGAGTTTTAGCAGTTTTTAAGGAAATTTAAAATCAGAAGGCAGTATCACCATCAGTAAAATGTAAGGATTTCAGTATTTTTCACTTGTAGGTGAAGAATGAGAGTTCAGTTCTTGCGAAAATCAATTTTTTTGATACTCTATAATTTTTTGATAATTAATAAAAAATAACTAAAGTAAAAAAGAATTGTTTTTTAAACTTAAGTAGACGTCAAATTGTTTTAATATTACTATTTTTTATATTCCATTCAAATACAATAAAAATTGCTTAAAATTTTTTATCAGAAATATTTGGAAAGTTAAATATAAGTTTGTTAACTTTTTTAACGTTAAAACGAAGAAATAAAACCAAGACATATTCTTTTCCAGACAATCAAAAAGTTTCAGCCAAGGCCAAGTTTCAGCAGATGGACGCCGCCCAAAACAAACAAGCCCCAGCCAGACCCAGGTGACTTCACTCTTCTCTTATCTCTATTCTTTACTCAAATCCTACAAGCTACTTCAATTCGAAATTATTTCTGGAGGAGTTTAATTTATCTTTGCCATGTGGCAACGGCAGGGAAGTCCTGAGTAACAAATTTGTATCAAAGCGAGCAACCTTGTTCGGAATTTGAAGGCCGATTGATAAAACAGTTCTTATTATAACATAGGATTTTGAGAATGGTTTTGGAATGAAGTCAGATATTTTAAGAAGTGATACACTCGATAAAAAAATTTGTAGCGCTTCAATTTTGTTCTTCCGTTTCCCTGACAATGATTGAATCTGATTTTTTATCTATTATTAGTTTGTATATTTTTACATACTCGTATACGTAGTATAGATAAAATATAGTAATAAAAATACATTCAGAGGAGGGCTGTCTGTCCTGCATTTCGAATATAAGTTAATAAGATGAGTAGAAAATGGAGAGCTAGGTAGAGGATATTTGGTACAGATTTAACATCTGTAGTGCAGACACAGGGCAAATTTTGTGCCAAATTGTGGTTTACTCTCTGTGGGTTTGTACTTTCTGAATCATGTAAACATGATCATTCCAAAACCCATTAACTGAAGTACAGTTTTTTTTTTCAATCAATTGAGAAAAACGTGTCTAAAAATTATAAAAAACTTGACTTTTCATTTATTTTTTTAAGAAACTATCACATTTTATAATGGAAAAAATTTATTGAATTAATGATACAGATATTGCAAACGATTATAAAAATATGCCATTAAGTCGGAATTTCATTGCATATCCTGTCTTCAATGCATATTCATATATTGTGGTGATATCTTAAGCCAGTAACAGTCACTGGATATTGGTGATCACGTATGTCTAGTTGATATGTTACGTGGCTGGGAATCATGAGGTCGCAAGGTCTATCCTTGGTGGAATTCAGTCTCCACTTTGGAGCAGCAATCCACTTTGCCAGATTGTTGAACTCGGAATAAAAACACGTTTTTCGTTCCCATGACGCTTGGCGCTACCAAAACACGTTTCTTGCTCGCCGTAACGCTTGGTGCTATAAAATCTTTCGTTTATTCACAGACTCACTGGTGGGGATGTATTGTAGTGATAACTTAATAAGCTGTTAACAGCCTCTGGAGAGTGATTATCACGTTTGTTCTGGGGATATGTTACGCGGCTGTAAATCATAAGGTCGCCATCCTTGGCTGAATTCAATCCCCACTTTGGGGCGTCAATCCATTTCACCTCACTATTAACCACGTACCAGGGATGAATCACCAAATAACTAGCTTAGGAAGATTCAATAGATTCAATAAAATGCAAAATTTTCGTCAAAAAATATTTTGTATCTATTACATATTACGAATTTATTTCATTTTTTTAGCGTAAAATATTTCAAAAAATATCACACGCTTTGCAATATTTTTTGTAATATTTTATCAGTGGATATGTTACTTGGCTGAATTATCGTGTAAAGCATTCTCTGCAAATACAAATTTATTGGAGAGTATGCGAGACAGTCTTGGGGAAACCATTCTCACTGTTTCTCTCACGAGATTTTAATCCATTTTAAATTTTAAAAAAATGTCTGGATCTTTAAACTGTTTGAGAATGTTAAATTGTTTTTGAAAACTACTTTTGTACTGATTCTCCTTTTTCTCTCAGTTTCAGAGCTGGTGGTGGCGTAACAAGAAGCGCAAGTGACATTAAAGACATGCTTCTGCACTGGTGCAAGAGCAAAACCAGAGAATATGAGGTATATTTATTTTATCGGAACAAACAGAATGTCTTTTGTAATTGTGATCGATTAGTTAATTTGTTAACACTTTGACTGATGTGTCACTCACATTGGCATGACAGCAGAAGCTCTGATGAGAATAGAACAAACCTATGTTTAGTTTATATTTCCCTGTTTTCTCTGCACGTGAATCGTCTGTGATTCATTCATGATACCTAATTGTATATTCTTCCCCTACTACGATTCAAATATCGGAATCGTAGGGATTAACTATGACATCTAATGTGTTAACTGTAGGAGGGACATACGTTTTCAGTTGAAAGAAAACGCTCGAAAATATTTTATAAATCGTATTGTTCGAGTTTGTGATTAAACATCTGAGTAAATTAAGAAATATAGTTTTCATACCATCCAATTTTGATATGTTTATAAAATTTTAATTGACCACCTTGAAAAAGCAACATGAGTTGATTCATGAAGCATCCTTGGGATGATTATTGAAATGGTCTAGAATTGCCTAAATTAATGATATTTACAATTTAATGATATTGCAATCCAGCCGTCGGGAAAAGTAGCCTGCAGATGTGTTCTGACGTCTGCACTGAAATGTCCTAGAAATTTTCGTTGTGTTGAAATAGAATCCGTCGATGAATGGGCATCGGAACATCATTCATCATTTCTGGCAGAATCTCTTTTAAGAACATAATTATCTCTTTTAAGAACATAATTATCTCTTTTAAGAACATAATAATCTCTTTTAAGAACATAATAATCTCTTTTAAGAACATAATAATCTCTTTTAAGAACATAGATAAATGGAACCGTTGAGTCTTTCTTGGATAGTGTTCGGACCAAATAAACAGTCTCTTCTACAATGCCAATCTACATGTTAACGGAACATTTGCTCATCTCGTGTTTATATCGCAACGTCTTCTCTTGGCTCAAGTGCCCTCTGCAGGCATTTGAGACCCACTGTTCATATGCAGTTTTTGATCTTTATAACAGATCTACCATGTCATTTTGTCCACGTTTATCTGAAACATCCTGCATACCATATCGTGTATTTTTAAAACTTCCGCCCAGAAAATTTATTATATTTTTTATTTGAAATACTGTTTATCAGATAAAAAAAATTCTCCATTCTTTTGTACATGCACCAAAAGTTGTTGGTTTTGCCAAAATAAGGCTAGGTTGAAGGATGGAGACGTTTGTTTTATTTAACAATACGGAAAACTCTATCGATAGAACTGGGTAACTATTGATCTTTTATAATCTATAAAACTGAATCTCTTACGAAAAATTTCAATTGAAATTAAAACAGTGTGTATCAGAACGACAAACGGAAAAAGAACTGCAAGGAAGCACATCTAACTTGACAAAAGTCAAAATCTAACAAAGAATGCTTGAGTGCGCTTATTTTACTCATTGCGTGGCATTCCTTTGCGGTGTAAAAAATTATAGTCTCGGTTACCTGATACGAACAATACACATATTATCAAAATAACATGAGGTATAATTCTTTGCCATTAAGATTGTTTCACCAAGCGGAAATAAATGCCAATGTCTGATTCAGAAATGACCATTGAGATCAAGATTATAGTTGACATCTTGTATAAACTATTATATAGTATGTTCTAAAGTCTCTTAGCTATATTCACAAAATTGATGCCTAGATATTGTAAAGCCGTATTTCTACAACCGGATAATCATCAGGTGGGGCACGCCTTCCCATGTTTTCCCTCTCTTGCGGTTTTCTGGGGTGATTTGACGTTTGTCTAGTTTACCGACAAATTGATGGTAAACTAGACAGGCATCGAAGGATCACAGGAAATCACAAGAGATGGAAAACGGGGGAAGGCATGCCCCCCTTGAAGATTCTCCAGTCTTTGGAACACAGCTTAAGGTAGCCATGTTCTAATGAAAGAAAACCGCCTACGTGATCCTACTAATTTTAAACTGCTGAGATGGCATTCCTATCTCGAAAGCAGAATGAAAAAGTGGAGAAAAAGTTGTATAGCATCATTGATTTAGTACGAAAAAGACACCTAGCGGACATTAACGCGATGAATAGGAGGGTTAAGATGCCCATTGGTTGGTTTTCGTGATTTCCTACACTATTAGGGACTTAGGTGGGCATACTGTATATAATTACTTATGATCCGATTTAACTTTGGTTTCGGAAGTAAGGATTCCCAATTCAGGGTACTGAATTTTATCAAAAATATCCATAAACGTGGATGTGCTGCCTTGCATACCTTATGCCAAATATCTTCCTTTCGTAACTGGTATGAAATCCGGAGAAAAGGAATTCTAGTTTGTGCCTTAGTTTAGTCATTGTTGAACAGTGTGGAATCTATATCAAAATGTTTGAATAGTTTCAAAATAAAATCTTGACAAAATTAATCTATACTTGCCGATTTGTTTGTTAAATCTTTTTCTTTAAATGCTTATAATATATTAAATTTTTGTATGCGTCTAAATTTCGTATAGTCTTTGTAACATAACGAAACAGCCTTGGTGCAGCTTCTAAACAAAAGGTAAGCCTATTTAAAACAAACTTAGCCATACAAACTTATCGCACTCTTCAAATATTTGTTTAACTCAACATTTATATCGTTCCATGTAAAGTAGAAAAGCAATATTTCAATTGGTTCTCGAAAAAAAAATTATAAGTTTTTGTTAAGTAAACACAGAACACGTGGCATTTTCAAACCTCAACATAATATAAAATTTGAGATAAATGATTAAGTTTAAGAGTGGAGGGAAAAAAATTTTTTTTTTAAGGTCATCACGATAAGATAGTGAAAAAGATTGTCTAATGAATTTATTTCACCAGTTAGTTATTTTGTTTACTGAAATAGACTAAGTTATCGTATGCACACGATACCCTGTCGACCGATATATCTAAAAGAGCGGAGATAACTCTAAATTGTTGTCAGCAGAATAGCGCATTGCATTTTTTCAAAATAAACTACTTCATCTCGAGTGTAGAAAGAGACCTGTCGTCTGAGAGATAGCGTGAATTCTTCCGGCAGATGTGTAATTGGAGTTAATTTATAATTTGTGTCCAATTTCCAAGGAGAAATTTCTTTCTCCCAAGTGACTGCTTATCAAGATTATACGATATGGACATTAATAACCTGCTGTTTTTTAAAAGAAATTTTCTCTTATTCTGTTTATGCGTTCTCAATTTGTTTAACTCGCTATCTGTCATATATATTTTGGGATTCAGACACATTGACGATTTGGACAGCAGTGGCCGATTTCGATATTTAACCGCACTAAGCAGTACTTTTTAAATAAATCTGTTTAGTTTGATATAACAAAATATTGTCTTAAAAACATGATAATGATTTATTTTTGGTTGATTTTTGCTTTAATAAATGTAATCTATAAACATAATTATTAAAGCAGTTTCGTCGCTGAAGAGAAAGACAGCACTTTCGAATTTTAAACTTCGCTTTTATTCCATCCCGGAAGACAAAATTTATGTACAAGCAGGACGCCACAAGGCACGTCTGTGGACAGCGTGCCACAAGAACGAAAGGAAAAAGGCAATAATAGGAAAATTTATTTTTCGGCTTCAGCTGTTTTAGAACTTGCCAGCTTCAGCAACTTTTTAACTCGAGGTGAATTAAAAATGTGGAATAAGAGAACATTTTAGGATTAAGTTAATATGGGCTAAAAATTAAGAAATTAAGTTTAAATTAGATTTTAAGATATCGTGTATAATGTGAGTTGCCGAAAAGAAGCCTTTGAAAATTTTACTTTCGATTTTTTTCACCACGCGAGGTATACCTTTCATACAAAGAATAAAAGATGAGTCGGTGTGCATAGCAAAAGAGAATGAAATTTTCTTCTTCACGGATTTTGACAAGGATTTCCTTGACACATGTCATTTTACGAAAAGGAATATTAGTTATTTTAATAAAGAATGTTGCAAATGTTTAGAATTTTTATTCCTCCTCCCTGGGCATGAGGAAATGCTGATGTGAGCAGTTTTATAAAGAGTGTGCATAATTAAAATGGTAATTGGATTAGGAAATAAGAAAACATTTTTAGAATGTTGTGTGTGTGTGTTGTTTCTTATGGCACTTCCCATTGGACAAGTCCGCTGTGACGTAGACAGCGATTTGAGCCTATAGGGTACATCTCTTGATTTTTTTCAGTGCGCCACCTTATTATTAAATTAATCAGGATTTAAATTAGATTAAATAATACATATTTGAGCAGTTGCGTACATAAAGCAACATTATTTATTAAGCAAATCTTAAGTATATTTAAAATCTGAATGATTGAGCATAAGATAGGAATCTGAGCTTTTCTAAATTTTTTTTTACAAATTTACCTAAGCAACTATGCTAATATTTTTACTCGAACTGGTTATTATAGTCACTATTCAATTCCTTGGCTCTTGGATGCTGCTTAATATGCCATCCATAACTGTTACAGTATCATTATGACCGTCTTTTTAATAAACCAGAAATTTAACTTCAAATTTCAAAACATTTTTGACTTTAAAATTTTAATGATGGTCGGCTTCTTTTTCAAATGAGGAATTCAGAAAGTAAAGTTAGATTATTTAGTGATAACATCCTTTACGTTTTAGGCCTCGTTTGAAACGGAAACCTGGCCGCATATTCTCATTCCCAACCCTGTTTCATGTGCGGAACAAAAGCGCGCAATATCATTGGTTCATACTTCCGGTGACGTCATACTTGCTCTCGCTTAGATTATCCGCACAACTTGGATTTAATGCGTTTTATAACTCGATCATGTAAACTGAATGATTTCAACTTCATCTTTTGCAATATATGTTATTTACTTTAGTTATGTAAAAATTATTTAGAATATTTTCCTGTAATTTAAATAAAAGTATTTTACCGCTTCTCTGATAGAAACTATTTTATTGATGGAAACTATTTCATTTTCGGTTGAAAATTCTGTGCTGTTATATCAATGCAGATATTCTCAGAGAAAACAGATTTAGTAAGGAAGTAAAAGATTAAAAAAAGAGATAAAAACCACATAAAATAGCAAAAAGGCAAATCCGAAGAGCAGTTTTAGAAATACTAATTGAAACTACTTCGAAGTTCGCATATAATAAAGTCACATTCTCTTATCGGAGTAAGCTGGGGTGAGAACCAATGATATTGCTCGATTTCCCTCCACACGTGAAATTGGGTAGAGAATAAAAATGCCTCCGGATCCTAAAAGGCTTATTAGTATAGAGCATTCATGGTTAGGTTGAGCAATTAGTAGTAAACACCTTAAAATAGAGCAACTCCTGTCTCAGGAAAGAAATTAAGCATCATATTCTTGATAGTAAGTTCTTCCTTTCATGTACTGTGTAAAAGAATGAATATAATTTATTCTATAAATCTAATAATTCATGCTTAAAATTAAAAATACTGACTGTCAAAAAACTCTAAAAAGAATGGTATTAAATTGTTAATAAAATATCGCTTGCAAATTAAATTAGTGTTTATACGAAAGTGAACTGACTGGCGTTGGAACGAAATTTGGATACGTTGCGATTCCAAAGTGCCTAAGTACGAGTCGTCTTAGTTCATGCCATCCGTAGCGTTCAAATTTTGCCGGCAGTTAATACGGTATACGTAGAAAATAGTTTTCCACCAAATCTTCTTTGCAAGTCATTGGTTTAACTATCAAACATTTTTAAGATTATAACCTTAATTTCTAATTTTTGCGGTTTTTAGTGCCACAATCAATGTCAAATATCGATGTTTCCCATTTTATTGTATATAACCATATCTTCACAGCTTCTTTTGACCTAATTTCGCCGTAGAAAGACAAAGTGCTTTCTGTATTAATTTATTTAAGATGCGAAATAAATCGAGGTAAAATTTATAAATTTTTATCAAATACATTTAGTTTATGTAAATTTTCTAGATTAAGACTTTGAAACATAAAATTTATGACCTTAATAAACAAAATTATTTATTCATTGAGTTTCTTCTGAAAAATTTAATGGCATCTAGTCTGACTAGACTAAATGTAATAAAAATTGTTGAAGAGAGAGAAAAGAAAACTTGTTTAGTAAAAATGAGGGGGGGGGGGAATGAATCACTGAGCATTATTAACAATACGCTCTAGAAGAAAAAAATCTCTCTTAAAAATTTCTCAGAAAATTTTAATTAGATGTAGTCCGCTTAATTAAAATATGGATTAAAAATTTTCAATGGTAGCAGCCACTTCTTGTGGTATAAATTCTTCATTGTGAAGTCATGGTGACTCGCTGAATTGCTCTGATTACCTCAGCAGAAATTTAATAATGTCTTTTCCCACGTAAGGAGGGGTATACAAAATGTAAGGGGTCGTATACAAAATGAGAAAGTAAAAATAATCTACTAATTATCAAACAGAAAAATAAGTTTTATTCATGTTCCAATTGGAGGCTTTTTAAACTTGTATTTTGTCTTTTATTAAAATATTTGATATCTTAAATTAATTTATGCTTTCTATTTCAGAATGTGGAAATTACAAACTTTTCTACCTCATGGAACGACGGCATGGCCTTCTGTGCACTCATTCATCATTTCTATCCAGATGCTTTTGATTTCAACGCCCTCAATCCCAAAAACAGGAGGCACAATTTCGAACTTGCTTTTAGAATTTCGGAGTAAGTATTCAATAATAATGCAAAATTATATTTCTAGTTCTAAATAACATTAAGTTCAATCAAGATTGAAGAAAGTAAATAATTGTATCCGTATTACTGTACATTATATTTCTCATACCAAAATACTATGATGTGACGCTCAACTATGTTTATTTTCTAGCATACGAAATTTACAGAAAGTATTGTAATAGTCAGAAAAATAAAAATCAATCAATCAATCAATCAACTCCAGTTTTTGACGAATGCCCATTCTAAACTTCCTTCGTTATAAAAAACATATTTATGACATAATATCTGTCAAATAGCCACAAAAATATTCAAAAGCGATTTGAGCTAGACAGAAGATTAGGTTTAGTTTGAGGTTTTATAGCACAAGAATCAATATGAATGCTATATTGGGATAAACAAGTTTATTTCTAATTCAAAATTTAATAAAAACAGTTTTTATAAATGTGATACAAAAAATAATCATTATTAGAACGATGATAAATTATAAAAAGTAGTCACGAAACCATAGTAGTGAGTTCAAATTAAAGAATAGATAAAAATATATTTAAAAAAAGACAAAGATTCTTGTGTGTTCCTGCCAAGCAACAATCACAAAGTCACTACTGTTATTTTGAAGTAAAAAAAAACGTTGAGTAATTAAATATTATCAAACGTTGAGTAATTAAAATATGGACATTCATTAAAAATATGATAAACTGTGACTTCAAACTCGCAAAGTGGACCTATTTGTAATTGATTCTTTAATAAACAGATGTCTATGATTGTATCTGGTATGACCATTCTCGGACGTCAAAACTGTGTCATGCTTTCTAGTTTAAAGAAGGCCAATTTTTTATGGTAGGAAAAATAGGAAGTTTGTTTAGAGTTTCCGAATTCCTTTGAGTTTGCCAGTTGATGCAAAAACAGTCTTTTACATGTTTCTTCAAACCGCATGTAGGTATGGTTGTTTCTACAAAACGTGTTGAGAATTTGGCACTCTTATCAGCCAGTTCATTATCACATATTCCCACATGGGATGGTAGCCCGGCAGAATAAAACTGTAAAGTCTCGAGAGACAGTCTTATAAAATTTATCGAAAATTTGGGATATTGTCTTTAATTAAAATTTTTAAATTTATAATTCTAAGCGAAACTCATTGAAAAGTTGCCTAGCTGCCCATATATGTCAATATATTAACTACAAAACTCATTTATTCTTTTTTATTTATACGTCATATATAATGATGTATTAGCTTGCTCATTATCATATATTCTCACATGGGATGATAGCCAGCAGAATAAAACTGTAGTCTCGAGAGACAAAGATTTTAAATTTCGAATTCTAAGCGAAACTCATTGATAAGATACCGTATATATATTAATACATTAATTACAAAACTCATTTATTCTCTTTATTTATACACACGTCAGTTTCATGATTTATAAACGATGCTTTACAATATTATAAATTTTTTCTCGTAAACATTCAACGCATTGCAGGTTTTCACGATTGTTAATGTTCTTGTCAATAAAAAAACATGAAAGTATTTTTAATCCCAGCAAAGAAAATTAAATCTGTTCGTATTGACATCAAATGAAGTAAATTTTTGTAAACAAACGTTTGAAATCTAAGGCAAATAACCTTGAAACTAAATAAATATTTGAAAATATAATTCCTCAATCGTTGTTTAGCTGTAAAAAATAATTTTTCTTGACCTCTTTCAGGGAGAAAGCCGACATCGCTCCCTTGCTTGATGTGGAGGACATGGTTTTGATGAAAAAACCCGACTGGAAATGTGTCTTCACCTATGTCCAGAGTTTCTACAGAAAACTTCACGATAGAGACTAATTCTTCATCAGATGTTTTCATCGGAAATATTCAGAAACGTGACGTGATGCCGGAGACAAAGTCACGATCGACTTTATTTGTATATTTGATATGACGTGCTCTTTGAGTCGACTTTATGCTACTTAAAATATTCTTTTTCCTCCCCTTTCTTGTACCGATGACCTAGATTAGGTTCAGGTAGACATAGCACCCTTCTTGTATGTACATGAAGATAATTTATATTGTTTCAACGTTTTGAATAAAGTGACCAGATTTTCTGCATTAGCCGGCATAATCCAGAGGTTTAGCTTGCTATCTCTTATTATATGCCATTAATAAATTAAAAAATATGTATGAAGACAGTAAAAATTTATCCAATTTAAATTTTACGACAGCAGATTTTCGAAAATGTTCTTTTCTTTTTCAAATTCGTAACGAATATGCGGTGATCTAATTTTTAACCTTTTATTAGTCTCCATCATTGGTTACACTTAAGAATAATGCAAAATTTCATCGCCAAATTTGAGGAAAGTTCACCAAATGAGCCCTATGTTTAATAAAGCAAAAAGTTTTTTTTTTTTTTTTTTTGCCTTAGAAATAATTTATTTTGTAGAATTGTAACGGGAAATTTCGGAGTTGTCACATGTGATAATCCACCTATATAAAAAGGGGTTAATTTGGAGACTATATAAAAAAAGTTACTTTATTAGATGTTATGACGGAGTATTAAAAAATAAGGATTATTTTTAACTTCATTTTTCAGAGGATTGCTTTAATAAATGATAATATTTTAATACCATAACTTCTTAGATTACTAATAATTTCTCGTAAGCTTGTGGAAAGTATGGTAAATGGGCGCCATCATTGATAACGGAAAAAGTGAATCTCTGTTTTTGAAATTTTTGCTCTCTACGTTTGTAATTCATAGTTTACGGGATGCCATATCTGATCATACACTGCTTAAAAGTCTAATTTGGCGACTGTATTGTAATGAGCTTGTTTATTATATATTGAGACTGAGAATTAATGAATAAGAATGTTTTAATATAGTAATTGCTTGAAGTATTATTAAAAACGCTTTTCAGACATTTTATTATAATAATGTTGGAACTGAGAATTAATAAACAAAGACACTAACAATTCCATGGATTATTAAAATTATTTTTCCGACTATTATTTTATAATAATAATGATGTGATTAAGAATTAATAAATAAGGATATTTTAATGTCATTTTTTCTTGAATTTCTAATAAATTTTATTATATTAAAACTACTTTTTTCATTAATGTTGGTTCTAAACTAAATATTCATCTTAAATAACTCTTTTTATCATTTAAACCCCTTCTCCTGTTTATAAGGTTCCGTTTTGAGGTCTAGAAATTCTGGTCACTTTCATATAAACAACAGCAAGAAGAAAAAAATCCCTGAATTCTTTGTCGTTGTTTGATATGTGATGATGCAACAGTTTGTATGAGAGAAATTTTTTAGGAGTCATTCGTTTTTAGGATTTTTTACATGTAGATGTTAGGAATTCTGTCTCAAATAATTTTGGATAAGGTTTGCCATAAAAACGTTTATTTAACATTTTGACGTTTTTTAAAAATGTTTTTTTTTTCACTTTATAGAAACCCTAATTTTTTTTTTAAAGAATTATTTTCCGCCCGTTAATAACTTCTATGAATGTCGAATCTCATAATTTCATTAATCGATTTTTTTTAAAAAATATGACCGTATCATCAAATTGAATAAGCAATCTCCATTTTATTGTGAACTTCCCCAAACTTTATTACGAGTTCATTTTTTAAAATTTTAAGTCTAGGAATATGTTTTGATAGATGAAATTCATCTAATATTCATCAAATTTGTATCACATTTTATGAAAAACAAATTCGCATTCAAAAAATCTGCTAATTTATTAACATGATTTAAAATCGTGGTTTATTTTGTCAGAGGAATATTGGATTTTATTTGAAAATGCTCTATTTGACTGAGCAATAATTTTTTTGCTGAATACCTTTATTTGAAGATTTTTTTTTTCTTAAAACGCTCCACAAATGAAAATTTAGTTTAATTTATTAATAATGTAATTTGAAATTTCCCCCAATGTTATTAAGTTAAAACATTGGACATATATTTGTATATGTTCTATTTTATCGCTTTTTTTATTTATCATCAAACTGATGTATAAATAACCTTCATTTTATTGCAAGCTTGCCCAAACTTTAAAAAGAGGAATTACTCATAATAAATTAACTTTTTAGCTTTAATTTTTTTTCTGAAAATTCCTTTTTATATCCATAAATGAAATTCACATTATATTCATCAAATTTTTATTACTTTTTATGAAAAACAGATTTGCATTAGCAAAAATTTTCTAACTTATTAACATGGTTTAAAATCGTTGTTTGTTTCGTCAAAAGAATCTTGGATTTTATTTCCTACTGAAAGTGCTCTGTAAGAAATAATGTTTTGCTGTATAACTATATATAAAATTATTTCTTCAAACGCACCGCCATTGAGATTTTAGTTTAGTATAGTTAATAGGAAATATGTATGATATAAATTTTCAATATTCTTGAAACTTTCTTTGTATTGATATTATAAAATATTAGGCTTACATTTGTGAATGTAATTATGCGTTATTTTAGTAGCTTTTTAGACGAATTAGTTGAAATTATTGATAAAATGTATATTCTTTTGCGGAGTATTTTAGAATTGAAAATCAATGTATAAACTTAAATTGTAGAATAAAGATTTATATTTATTTTTAAAATAAAGATCCAAATCGGATGTAAATCAGTTTCTTTGCAATAATGTTTAGGCGATGAAAATTTTCCAACATTTATAATTTGTAAAAAAATGTAATGAAATTATCTTTGTTTCAAACATAAGACGTTTTTTTTTATTGCTTTTGCGATTTTGGAAACTTTTCCAAAAACATATAAAACTTTTGAGGCCATGTTAAAGCATTTATTTGTTACAGGAAGTTCTGTAGCATAATGCAGGAAGACCCTTTATTTTGAATCATTAAATTGAGTAAATTTGATATTCAACAACAGGATGGTAATACTGATATTCAAACACTTGATAAATTTGATATTCAACAAAATAAATTTGATATTCAAACACTTGATAAATTTGATATTCAACAAAATAAATTTGATATTCAACAACACTTGTTTTTAATACAAGTCATTAAAGATCTTTCTATCCACCATTCATGCACTTAAATATTTCTTTAATTAAAAAAATATTTAAACGATAGTTTGCCCCTTTTTTTGATAAAATTTGTATTTTGCATAAATTTTGAATTTGTGAGGCAGTTTTGTTGTGTCCTACTAGTCAAATTTGATGACTGAGCTTATAATAGTGCTTCATTTTTTTTGTACAGTTTCATATTCTTTTGTTATCCTTGTTTTATGTTTTTATTTTATATGCTTTGTCTTTGTCGGAATCTATCCGTATGTAAGGTGGTGCGGTTCGTATCACTATTCTAACATTTGTTGTACTAATAAAAGATTAATTATTGTTATGAAGTTTTTTATTGTTTATAAATGTTTTTTTGTGTCTTGAAATTTTACCCTGTACTTCAATGAATAAATCGACTTAGAATAACGACACTTATTTAAAACACAAACAAAAATATTATTGGCCTACACTCCTTCTCTATTCGAAGAAAACCTTCTCTTTGCGGGGCCGCGGTGGCCTGGTGATAAAGTCTCGACTTCGGAATCCGGAGTGTTTCAGGTTCGAGACTCGATTCCTCCGAAGAACCATCGTGTGAGGGGGGGGGGACTCTTGCACGTTAAATCTGTCAGACCAAATGTCTTCCCTCTGGTGTGGTGTGGAGATGCCAGTTTAGGTGTCGTCCTCATCTGACCGTGGTGCAAAATGACGAGGTCTGTCCCAAAATAGCCCTAGTGTTGCTTTACAATGGTTAATATTTAGTTAATATAACTAAACTAAACCTTCTCTAAAGAGGCTAAGTGTTTATAAAAAGTATGCATAATTAAATAGCAGGGTCAGTGAATAACAGTTCCTCTTTGCTGGACTATCTATAAGTTAACGTGGGTTAGAATTGAAACTGGCTATATCAAGATGTATTTATATTTAAAAATACGAATAAGTTTTCAAAATTGATTGAGGATAAAAAGATTGGTAGAAATGAAGGAATTTTATGATGAAGTTTAAATCAATTATGTGAAATGAGTGTAGTGATATTTGTAAAGAAAAGGAGAGCAAAACGTATAGGGAAAAAATAAGCTCTAAATTATGCTAAAAACATTCCATGGGTATTTTATATTAAAGGAATATAAGTTTCAAGAAGTGAGAAATGCTATTATTTAGTATAAGCAGAATGAAATTCAAGCTGTTTTAATTGCTTAAAAATATTTAATTCCGTATTTCAGTTTCATTATTTATAGTTAAAATTATATGCTTTTGAATTTTAATTCCCTTTTTATTTTGTCATTCTGTGAAATCTGTTAATAAGTCTGGAAAGAAAATAAATACTAGCTACCTTTAGACGATCAGCTTTTTCATTCAAATTGTTGGCTTTTTAAGTAGCTAAAGAATTAATATGGAATGTGTTCTCTTACAAAATTCACTGTTGCAAGATATGAATTTAATTGAATCAATCAATTACAAATTTCTAGAAGCAATTTTTTAAAACAAATTCCTATTCCATGAAAAAAAAAAAAAAAATAGAAGTGAAAATCCAATTCTGAGGTAATGTCAAAAAAAGGCAGTTTTTTTTTTTTAAATTTCTCGTCTTAGCATTGGTAAAATCACTCTATTCAGTATTTTTATAAATGAATTGAATCCTAATTATAAATGATTTCATCTTAATGAATTGATGTTTTTTACACATGCATTCATTTTAAATTTCTTCAAACCTTGCTTCAGACTGAAACTAAAATAAATTAAGAATATTTTAAAAAATAAAGAAAAAATGCAAGCAAATGAAACTTGTATCATTAAAGAGGCAATTTTTGAATCTTTAGGTAACGAAAAAAATTATGGAAAATAATAAATTGTGGATGAACATTAGTAAATATAGGCAAGTCATAGAGATTATTCCTCTGGGTACGGTTAAGCCTATTTTAACTCTCAATTAAACTTAAACGCTTGCTTCTAATATCTTGACTTCTTTTAAATATTCTTTACTCTGACTACTTAAAATTAATTATTGCTGTTCGAAAATAACTGATTAAGAGTGATTTCTGTACTACGTATGTTAGCGGTTGATATATTAGGAAATATCTAGTAAAAGATTATAGATTTTTTTTATCGACATGCTTGAATTCAACTTATGTTATTTGAAGTAAGATACGCCACAACAATTTTATACTTTTGTCTCCATTGATGACTATCAAGTGGCTTAGGAATAGAAACCATTATTAAATACTGCTCACAAGTTTCAACTAGAAAGTTATTTTGCTATAGAAATGACTAACAAATTATGCATCAGAGACACAACTAGAATGATAAAACATTACTAATAAATAAAATAAAATTAAGATAGTACTAATTATGTAGTAATTAATAAAATATATCAAATTATTTTGTGCACTAAAAGCCGGGTGGCTAAAGATACTAATATATTAAAATTGGTAGTAATAAAAACTATATCAAATAATATCTACAATGAAATTAATCTTTGGTTTTAACTTTTGACTATAATTTCCTAGCTCATTCTTTCTATGGCGGTAGTGTTATCGATTTAGATGTTACATGAGTATATTCATTACACATTATCTCTGAAGATGGCAGCACTATAATAGCTAACCTACCTACTGTCGCCATCTAGGATTTTTCAATTGAACTAAAATTTGACTAAAAGTGATTCTTTCTTTACATGGATAATTTAAGGTAATAAGGGCATGCCCACCAGTGAATAGAAAAAATGATTTTAGAAAAGTTAAATTTCGTTATGGATATTTATATTTTCATTCTTTAAAACGATAAATTATATATCTAAGTATTTGAACAAAAGATATCTGAATAAATACATCATTGACTAATAAAATACATATATAAACTCATCTGCTTGCATCGTATGTCCTGTGACTGTATTTAAGGCTGAGCAATGATTATCTAAACCAGAATCAGTGGCGGATTTAAGAATTTGGTGGTCTTGGGTCATTAAGGGCTTTCTTTTTATAAAATGGACAATAGTTTTATATTTCAACGCGTTTTAAATTTTATCAATAATTCCTTTTATATTATTTTAAATTTTATTAACTTTATAAAAGATGCATGGTTTTTATTTATTTTATTATCATGTGATAATATGATCCTGTTTTCGTTAAGGGGTTTTGAATAATTGTAGGCAATAAATAATTGGAGTTCGAAATCGCCTAGGGAATGAATAAAGAATAAATGGTCATATTCATCAACACCTTTTAATGGCATATATTTTTCCCCTGTTTTTACCAGAATTGCATTATTATTATATACGCTTTTTTGTAAGCAGATGCGTGTTTGAAAGCTTGATTTACTTTTACCAGGATTGTTTTATTATTACTTATGCTTCTTTGACAGCAGATGCGTTTTTAAAAGATTGAACGCACAGAAAGGGGGAGGGGGAATAATACCTTTATCAGGGAATATATAGTGAATGTTTCGAAACATATAGAAATAGATATCAGGTTTCGTTTAAAATCAACAATTATCCAGGGATCTTCTTTTAATTCTTGACACTATAATTTACACTTTAATAAATTTATTTTAACATCTTTTACCCATATCAGTAGTCACATATAAGCATATAATCAAATCATTATCACTGTGCCTAAATAAGGAAAATATTATGCATAAAATTATAATATGCATAATATTTCTATTCAATTTCATAGACAAACCAACTATCATAAATATGTTTGAAAGTATGACTCTTTTGACTCTGTCTTCAATGCGCGTAGAATAAAACATAACATTTCTTTAGCTAGTTTTTTTTAAAATCCTGTGTACGAATATGGTCCAGAACTGAACATAGAGTTATAATTTTGAAGTAAAAATTCCGTGCGAAATCACGTTTTACAATATCTTCGTGTTTTTGAATCAATTTGTTCGAATACTCACAACCAGACTCCTACACAAAAAACTAAAATAATTTGTACGGAGAAATTGAAAAATATAGTTTATTTTTCTTGGCAACTAACATATAACATATATTAAATGATAACAACGGGAAAATTTGTCAAGAAAGGTGCTTGTAAGCCAAACAAATTTTGAAAGCTGCCAATGCATTTCATGTGTAAAACTATTCGTTAGCTCCTTTCGCTCCCCTTTTTGTTACTTTTAAAGAACGAATTTTGGTACTGGTGTCTTAATCATAGATTGCAATAAACGCGACATTTTCTGGCTATTTTTTTTGCGAGGATTAATCATTAGCATGTAGTAAATACAAAAAAACCAGATTTTTAGTTGGAATTTACATTCCGTGTTCGAATTAAATTCGCAGATAACCTCAGAGCAATACTGGAAAGATATTTTTCGATTTTACATTTGTTTTGGAGCTACTTCGAGTTAATCGTGAAATCGTGCATCAACAAACACAACTTAAGTATCAGTATCACGGACTGTGCAACATCATTGAAGGATTTTTTTTATGGTGATTAATCGTTGCCATGCTGTAATTACACCAGAAACACAAAAGTATCAGTATCATGTATTGAGGAACATCATTGCAGGATTTTTTTATGGTAATTCATTGTGGCCATGCTGTAATTACATCAGTAATAGAAATTTTGGCTAATATTCATGCTAAGCGTTCCAATTTAATACGAAGATGGTATCAAAAATAATACTTAACAGACATCTTGCTTTGATTTTAAACTTATTTTTAAATCACTCAAAGTAAATCATGAAATCATACATCAACAAACAGAGGTTCAATATGAGTATAATGTACTGAGCAATCTCATATCATATTATAGAATTCGGCGAGTAAAGTTTTATAATGATACTGAAAATAAATTAAGAAAGACTTCTCAAAAAAGTGTTCACCGAAAGGGAAAAATTACGAGTTATGATGAAATTAATGAAAGCGTCACTAGAAACAATTTATATCATTTTTCAACTGACTACATAACACATATTTCTCTTTTATTGTTTCAATTTGTTACCAAACCAACGGGAGTGATCACCACAAAACTTTCTCACACACTAATAAACTTGACATGCCAGAGAGCGCTTTGCAAAGCGTAGGCTCATTACAGTCACGAAATATTTTATTGTTTGAATTTAGTATTTTTATTGAACCTATCGAGTCATCTTTGATGACTTATTTGGCGATTACTATTTGGCGTGCAGTAAATACAATCCGAAAATCGAATATATTAATAAAAGGAAAATAATTATTTAGTCAGTTGAAAAAATGAAATTATTTCTAGTAACGCTTTCATTAACTTTATCAGAACTCATAATTTTTCCTTTTCGTGAACACTTTTTTATGATTAAAAATTCTTGAGAAATCTGTCTTAATTTATGTGTTTCAAACACGTTTTTCACAACCGAAAAATTTGATTTCTTGAATTGCGCACAAAACACTTGTTTACAGCGGTGACCTTCAAAGTTTTACATGCTTTCAGGTAGGCGGGTCGTTGTGAGGCAGACCAAGACCAAAATAGTACTTGTAGTCACGGAAGGAAATTATCGCGTTTTATATATTTTTGAAAGTACAGAGCAACAGACAATCAACCCGCCGTTGGATTTAACTCAAAATTTAACAGGTGTCTACAATATATGTTAAATCTCGTATATGTTAAATCTATGCACGAAGTCTTATCTAATTAGTTCTTTTCGTTTTGTAATTATTATGTTAACTTACATTCGAGTAGACGGACAGACAGACTTCTGAGCACATTTTACTCAAAATTCGATGGAAATCTGTGAATTTGATATAAAGAACGCAAGGCCAAATTGCATCCGTCATTTTTGAGATATCTTTGTCACGTACAGACAAACGGTCATTTTCTAAAAATGTATATTATGAACTCGGGGAAATCTAAAACGTGGAGATCCGTCAAAATATCAAATTCGATCTTTTTTTTACGTTTGCTGTAATTTTTCTATACTACTTATACGTGAAAGTAAAGAAGATCAGAATCTTATTTTAACAGTTTGAATCATTGATTTCCTGCTTATAAGTAAAAGTCGTTAAGTAATCCCAACCAGCTTTTTCAAAATCAGTAACGCAAACTCCAACAGTTTCGTGCCAGACACAATAGATTTATCAAACGAAGCATAAATCACAGATTTAACGAATTATTTGTTAATGTCACGGTACGTATTGTTCGAGTAATACTATTTGTTTGACTTTCAATATTCTTATAAACAAAGTAGCAAATCTATTGTGAAAAGAAACTTTGGGAAACCTATAATCCGGGGAGTATTTTGAAGTGGGGTGGGGGGTGGGAGCACAACTTCAATTATATTCCGAATACAAATATAAATTCACGTGACATGTGAAACATTTATTTTTATTCTATATAAGAAAGTGGAAGAAATAAATTTTACCTTAAAATAATGCAGTGAAATTGCAAAAAAGAGATTTTAAAATAAACTGTAAATGTGAATTTTTTCTCTTCGATTTCAAGACTTAAAACACGAATTTTTAGTCTTTAAATAATTTAAAAACTTGTTCTGCTTTAAATAAAGTTAATTTCTTCATAAAATTTAAAAATATAGTTATAAGAATTATTTGTTAATACACATTCAACAAATCAAATTATCATTTGCTTCTCCTTAGCGACCATTTGTTGGTATGCCGTTAATACAAACTACAGCCTTATACTTACGACAACAATTTATAACAATATACGATTCAAAATTTATCTATTATTTATGTTACGCAACTGCGAAGACTTTAAAAATTCCAAATGTAGTTTTAGTAACTGGCCAAATACAAGAAATAATTTCCTGCAAATGTAAGATTATAATAATAATTTCCTGCAAATGTAAGATTATCTAGATTTAGATTATAGGTTTCAGCAAATACTTGTGTAAAACAATAAATTTTGACTAAAAAAATACAAAAAAGAGACGAAATCCCCTTTAATAATATAATATAAATTATTTATCAGTGAGGTTATTAAAGCCACTTTTATATATATATTTAAACTGTATTTTATTACTTAAAAATATTTTTATCATTTATTATTTAAATTATTACTAATTTTAATTTAATTTATTATTAATAGTTATTATTTAAATATTTTTATTATAATTTTAAAAAGTACAAAATGTTATTTAAATAAAGTGCCTTAATTAAAAAAATAGCAATAATAACATATAATTACGATAAGAACGTCGTAAAATTATTTTGACATTTTGAAATCAAATATTTACTTTACACTCACTTCTGCATATAAGGATTTTCTCACATGCGTTTACGTTAGTGGTTACAATGAAACAGTAACAACGATACAGCTTATATGTATAAACGAATGAGAACTCATCAACTATATTATTTTAAAAATATAAAAATAAAATCAAGGTTGATTTCCTAATGCAATTACTAAGAAATGCCAAATGCTATGGAAAGGATGCAGTCTTAGACAGTTTGCATTTGTGGGAGTTGAAATGTACTCTCGGAATAGAACCTGGGACCTTTGGATTACAAGGCCGATAACATAACCACAGGACAAAAGCATGCTCTTCTCCCGTAGATGTTATCTGTCTTATTAAGATATCACCACACATTCAACAAAATTTTTTCTTCTTCCTCTATGCTAAGTGTAATAATTATGTTTTCTAAGTAGAATTAAGAAGAGAAAGTATTAATTAATAATCGAAAATTTGAGTTCGAGTCCAGAAATGCTCTAAACCTTGTTTCGAGAAATTCGACAATAATTTGAATGGATGGATTATAATCCTCAATATTCTACTCTTGATTTTCTCGTATGATAACAAATATCCGATTCATTCTTTATTCATAATTTTGCTTTTTAGGGAAAGAAATCAAGTGCGGATTTTTTTTTCTGTCTTTATGATAAAGTATACCATCAATTATTTTAGACTTAATTAAAGCAAAAATGTTTTTTGATTCTCAAACTTACTCCAGCACACTATGTACAAATCTAAATATGACATTTTATAAATTGCAGCTTTTCTTCTTCCTTGATTTCTTCATATGCCATGCAATAACATGCAGCTTTAACGTTTAAAAAAGATTGCTTGCTTTATATGATATAATTTAGATTTGGTCTGCTCTAATTGAAATATCTGTGTGTGTCTAGTTATCATAATTGCTTTCAGGTCAATTTTAATTTAGGAAATGATTGATAGTCCAATTTGAATAGTTAATATTTATAAGAAAATGGTAAAATCTCAGGAATAGTGGAAACAGTAGCAGGCCCGTTTTTCAAGTCATCAAAACAGTAAAATTGCAACCACTCTCCTGGACTCGTGAAGAAATCCCGTTTGCCATAGGACATGGTCCATTCCCTTCTTTTCTTCACCGTTTCCATTGATTAGAAGATGACTGCTGCTATTGTGGAAAAGTTGGCGATCCCATACACTTTGCTACATCTTGCCCATTTACTCTTTCATTGCACCTCCGAAAACGTTCATCTTTGCTAGAAAGTCTTTCGTGCAAAAGAATCCTTGATAATTAATCTCCCAAAAAGATTCGTAAAATGATTAGATTCCTAATTGATCACGAATAATTATTCCAATTGGATTAACCCCATCAAGTTTTAGAGCATCCTTTAAAACAATTCACATTCTATACATAATTCAAGGGACAGTCAAATGGAAGCGAGATAGATGGATATAAACTATTTTTTTTATCTTAAAAGTAACCGCCATAACCATTAATAAATTTATCCCACTATAAGACAAGATGGTCAATACTATCTCGGAAATATGTTTACGGTTGCGTACTCAATCATGATTGTACCATGTTGTACACCTCTTCATCAGAATATTACTCCTGGACTTGTCTTTCAATGAGAAATTTTACGTTCCCCTTTCTCGTCTCCATAGTGATGTCGAACGCACACACGACTCACTGACTTCATTCCAAGCATGTCTTACACACATATGATACAGTTAGGAAAATTCACTCTTTTTCTTACTGATTCCCAATAGAAGACAATTTTATTTATGAACTTAACAACGTTACCAACTTTTTCGGTATACTCATTATATAGTCTGTCTCCTTCTCATTTGGCTGTCCCTTATATATACATAAGCCTTCTCAAGTATCTAATTTTATAATTCTTATTCGTTCATCCATACTGCACATTATCATGTCCATTCTTTCAGTTCTATTGTAATCCAGATATTTTTCATTTTAGTATTTAAATTTTGTTATGAATTATGTTTTCGCATTTTGTCATTTGTGTGTTTGTTCCCAAATGATTGCAATTAAATTTTCCTTTTCTTTTTAAAATAAAATTCACCTATATCTATATTAAACCGAAAAGGAGTCACATGAGCTTTAGAAAATAATGTGTGGTGTTAAATCTGAACAGCTACATAAAAGTATAACCTAATTTCACTTTAAAACAATTCAATAAAATTATTTTAGGGAAACTGTAGCCCTTTTCGTTAAAATAAGTTAACAAAACACATTTACATTCATCTTTACCATGAAAGATTTTAGGCCGATATTATTCAACAAAAGTAAGATCACGAGTGAGATCTATCTCAACAACTATCTGAGCCAGACAACTCTCCGTTACTTAATACCACTCTGTTTAATAAGGTGTAATAATCTGAGCAGCTGCATTAAAAGCACCTTTTGATTTTACTTTAAAACAATTTAATAAAATTATTTTAGGAAACTGTGTAGTCCTTTTCGTTAAAATAAGTTCAAAAAACACAATTACCTTCATCTTTACTTTCATCTTATTTTTAGGCCGATATATTCAACAGAAGTAAGGCCACTATTAAGCCCTTCCCTTAAAATGACGAGTATAGCTCGTCATTGATTTTCCATGCCATATAGCACAATGACGAGCTATACTCGTTATTGTGCTATATGGCGTGACGAGTTATACTCCTCATGCGACTAAAGTTACTGTTGAATATAATAATTAATTCAATTTAAAATTTCTAGTGTATTGAATGCGGATGCACTTTTATTACTTATGTTGATAATATCATAGATCA
>JAPMOQ010010593.1:708957-733201 GCA_026543055.1 Argiope trifasciata | reverse complement strand
GGCGACGATACGGCAGGGACGAAACAAAAGAAAGTGAAGATGGAAAGGATATCGCCGAGGTGAAAACCTAATTTAAATTCAAGATAAGGCGTCCATCAACGGAAGCCATTTTCTCCCCTCCAAAAGGAAGTCGTTTTATGGCCATCCTTATTGCCGCGCTAAATGAGAAAGTGTCTTTGTCACAGCATTGTCAAAATGTCAAACTTTGTCGAAACTGGATATCTTTCCTGGTCGACTTGATATATGATTGAATGGAGAAGGAGAATGGTAAAAAGGCGATAGTCTTCACACGTTTAACTGGCAGAATAAAGGACTTTTATTTCTTTTAATTCTCTTCGTTTTTTTTTCTTCTCTAATGCCAAGACTATAAATGATTTAGAATGGAATTACTTTATGGTAATGGTGGTAGGGAAAGAGAATGGCCAGAACGGAAGATATCAGGTGATAAAAATGAAAAACAAAATATTCAGGATAAGGACCGAGTGAAATCGGTTGTGAACATACAGGTAATCCGGCAGAGTAATTTAAAATCTCAATGTACTTTTGTTTCGAGCTATTTTTTCTATCATTGTTACATGGGAAAGGATTCATTGAATACACATTTTGTCAACTGATTTGTTGGTCATGAAATATTTTTTAATAAATTTTGTTGATTTATAAATATATTGACAAACTATATAGTAAAACTTAATTTAATTTTGGACTTATCAAAATTAAATATTATTGAAAATTGGGAAGTATTATGCAGTAAAATTACTTTTTAGTAAGCTTGATATTATCCAACCGATATTAAACGCAAGTTTTTAATTAATTCTTAGGAATAGGGAAATCCAGGTTCAAGACACGATTTAATTGAAAACCAAGCCAAGTTGTAAAATTAAAATTGAAATCGTATTCCAAGAAGTAATGACAAGAACAATAAATATTTCCCAGAATCATAATATATTATAATTGCTTTTTTTGTTGTTTAGCATCTAGGATATTATACTCCTTCAATTTTGCTGCTTCAGTATTGTTATAATCTTACTTTTTGTTTATTTTAAACGATATGGTAAACAGTAAGCTATCTGTTCAAATACGTACGATAGAAAGCATAGGAAAATGATGCAGTATATTTTTATAATTTCCATTAAACCATTATGGTAAAATCAAGTATGATTAAGAAAGTTTTGTCATCCAATGTTGGAAAGAGCTATGGATGCATTCGGGTAATAAATTTACACCCAGGAGTTCCATTACCAATATCATGAAATTTCTTAAAAGTATTAATCTTTTAAGAAATCTATTTTATCTGCTCTTTGTATCCATTAGTTTGACAAAAAATTTCATCATAAAATAATTGTAAAACATAACAAAAATTGATATATTTTCTAATATCTATTGGGTTTGGTGCTCTCTAATATAGTGAAGAAAATCAAGAATCCGTTTCGATAGATGCATAGCTAAATCTGACACAAAATTAGAATTTTAGTAACAAGAATATAAACTAAATTTTATTTAACGAAGTCACTGTGTTTTGAATTTTTGCATTTACATGAAATTGATAGTCAATCAACCATACCGATATTTTTCGAAATTTCATACCTATGCAGATATTAAGTGTTAAAACTGTTTAATAAATTTTATTTAACTTCCTTCATTTTGTTGTTAAATAGATTGAGAGACAAATTTCCTGGGGATGTATTTTCTTTCAAATTGAGTGGGAAGAACTCATACAAAATCACAATTTTAGACCAAAGCATTTTGAATTATTTTGTTGTATTTAAGAGGCAAACTTAATTTGAAAAATGTGTTTTACTTTAAGTTTGGGAAGTTTGAAGCGTGAAATTTCCAAAATATCCAAGTTTTTTGATGATTGCTTCTTTGCATAATTCATATTAGAAATTAGAAAGTATATCAATTTTCGTTATGTTTTATAATTATTATGTGATGAATTTTTTTTATCAAATTAATGTATACAAAGAGCATATAAAATGGATTTCTTAAAAAATTAATATCTTTCTCATGCAGTTTCATAATAATGGTAAGTGGGAGTAAAGTTATTACCCGAATTCATCCACAACTCTTTCTAACATTGGATGACAAAACTTTCTTAACTAGTCATACTTGATTTCACCGTAATGGTTTAGTAAAAATCAGGAAAATACACTGTATCGTTTTTCAATGCTTTCTATCAAATGTGTTTGAACAGATAGCTTTCTATTTTCTCTATCGTTTAAAATGAACAAAAAGTAAGATTATAGAAATACTGAAAGAGTATAATATTCCTAAAGCTAAACAGCAGAAAAGACAATGAAAAATTATATTATGATTCTGGAAAATATTCATTGGTCTTGTCATCATTTCTTGGAATACGATTTCAGTTTTAATTTTTTAAAATTACTAAAACCTTTAATAAAATGTTATTTTTTATTTGTAAAATAACAAAATTAACCATTAGTTTTAATATGATTTACTACAGTGATGTAAGGAAGATTTGTTCCGTATATGTACTATTAAAATATCCGAAATACCTCATTTGAAATACATAATCTTGCATGTCGTCTGCAAAATATAAAACAAAATTCTACTTCTTCTATACACGTTTTTAGTAGATTAATTTCATTTTATCGTCTGAAAATATATTTATTTTTCATGAAATAAGAATTTTTACTTCGCCTCTTTTTTAAAGTAGGCGAATGTAATTCAGTAAAGAAAATTAAATTTATTTGGGCAAAGTAATTTGTGCATCTAAAATATTTGAAATGTTACGAAAAGCCTTTAATGACCACTACTTAACAAAAACAAGAGTATTTAAGAGGATAAAATATGCAAACAAAGAAGAATTTACTTCATAGATGAATAACTCTGTAATAGCCCATCCACTTTCTCCAATCATCAATATGACTTGGTGCTTAGTGATTGTTTTTAACAATTAGAGGCATTAGTGAACAAGTTCCTTCATTGTAAACAACAAAAATTCTGGCGGAATAACCCACAATCCTTTTTCAATTATAACGCGCCCTTTCGAAATGCCATTATTATTTATAAATATTAGATACAAATTATACGAAAGCCAGAAGTATTGCTCCGAAAGCTGGCGTTCTGTCATAGGGGGTAGTACCTCTTCCCCGTGATCTGGGCATCCCGGGTTCAAGTCCCGGCTCGGACATGGTTATTCTTCTTCTGTGTTCTATCTGTGAATGTGCCTCCATGTAAAAAGGGATTTTTCAATCGAATGTGAAGTATGAAGTACCTAAGTCGTACTCTTGACCCTAGTTGCTGCTACTTGAAAAAACAAGACACGCTCACTCGACTTAAATCACTGACAGATAGCTGTCAGCAGGCTTGTAAAGTGCCATAAAGGTGGGTTCACACTAGACTTATTATTACCCGAAATCGTTGCCTCTCTGCTGTTGTCCCGGCATTGTCCTCGAGTGAACATGAACAGTTGAGACAACGCGGATGCCGTTTGTCCCTAACGGACAATTATTTACCATTGTCGTGTTATGGTCACATGATTTTCCGGAAGTAGGCGTGATCTTCTATTGCGGGCAATAATAAGCCTCGTGTGAACCCACCTTAAGTAACAACGACTCCACAATATCCACATTCACCTCTGTAATTTTTTTCAGCATTTGAAATTATCTAGCAGTAGTCACTATTTTGAATTTGTAAATTCGTGAAAGAAAACTCGTTATGAACTTTGAAAGGATTTCTGAAAAACGATATTGAGGCACGTTTTGATTATTGAGAAAAGCACTGACAGAAGTGAATTGCAATTGAAGAAAATTGTTTCACAATATATGCGATGAATTGTGACTAATAAATTATTAATTTATGCACCTTCCTAGGTATTCTTTGATCAATGTAATATATTATGCTTTAAAATACAGAAAATTTTATGAATATATATTTTTTATATTCATTTAATACATCATTTTTCCTTTTTATGTTATATAAGGAGTCTTTAAAAATATTCAATAACATCTGTATTCAATCCTTTAAGACCCACATGAGTTTTAAAATCAAAATTTGGATCTTTGTTAAGATATGGAAATACAAACTTGATCCGCCAAGTTTTAAAAGTTTCTGTCACGTAATGGTGTAGGCGGAGAGAGAGGTTGTCATCTCATACGTCTTTTGACTATGGCTAAATATAGCAAATACCTTAAAGAAATATTTCTCATATGGATTAAAAGCTGTGTGACTGTATAATTAAAACAACAGAAAGTGATAAAAATATACAATGAGTGGTGCGTAAATTAAATTGATACGAAGCTATTAACGAGTTTCACGGCAGTATTAATAGATTCCATTTGGCTACATGCATTTCAAAAACAACTTCTTCAATGGTGTAGCGAATTATTTCTGAGTAATTTAATGTCAATAAGTTATATTACAAACTAGCTGGTACTCGGCGCGTTGCTGCCGCCGAAAAAAGTGTTAAATGCAATCATTCAATAATATGGCAATAGTTTATCGAAGTAGGATGAATGGCACGACAGTATATAAAATACGAACAAACAAATATTCATTTTTATTTATTAGATTTGTGCATTCTTTGAGAATTATAAATTTGGTGTTCTTTCAGACTTGTAATGAAAGAAACAATTTATTGTATCTCATGACTCGTTTAATACTTGTACAGAATTTTCAAATTTAATTTTAGAAAATGCTATTAAAATATTTTATTTTTTATCTTTTATTAATATAGTTGAAACGAAATTTTTCGAAAATTAAGGTGGTGCAAAATTATTTGTACTGCAATATTTTTGGTGGTTACTGCGAAAAACGCTAAAATTTAACTAAAATTTAAAAATCGCAGGACTGGTCTCCCCAAAATTTTCTCACATGATCTGTAATAAGGTTATCTTTGAGAATGGCTTGAATGACATTTGCGTATTACAGCTGCAAAATATTAATCTTTGACTCAGATTTGGCATTTCTCTCGGCGAGTCATTTGGAGATTAATCCTTAGTAAATAGATGCGGTTATTTTTTGATTTTAGATAATCGTCCTATTTTTATAACCATCCCATAGAAGTTAGTAATAAACTGAAAGTTTCATCGCAATAGGATAAACGGTTTAGGAAGGTATAAGAAACATACAGACAAACATTAATTTTCATTTATATAGACTATTTTCACATAAATCGTATATGAAAAAAAAATGTCAATCATTTTCTTCGTTGCTCTTGGGACCCTGCTCTTCCCCATCCATTCTAACACCACTGAAATTTTTAAGCTCCGGTTTCTCCAAGGGAATTGCATAAATTCCATTTATTTCAATCCTTCACTGAAAGACCTTCTAATTTACCAAAGACTCGTTCTATAATCTATATCATTAATCTGCATCAAGGCAGAAGAACTGCGGGTCCCTTCTGGTTACGTTAGGGTAATTTAATTCGAAACGTGACACTGCAATGAATATTCCGACTAAAAAAATAGCAGCAATATTTCATGACATCACCATGGCTAGTCCCTTAATATCTTTTTGCAAGTCTGTGTGTGAAGGTTTAGCACACGAAACCTCAATTGACCCGTTTCTACCGAGTGTGGCAAGCGATCTGAAGCAGACAGATCATTATTCCAATCTTTAACTGTGCAACAGAAGTAGTGGAATCTTCGAAAATGGCAGTTTTATCTTTGGCTACCAGTGTTACATTTCTGACGCCCTGAGACACAATTTGTTCTGATCTTTTTTTCCCCTTTCTTCGTTTTTTATATTGCATGTTGAATTCCTTTTCGGAAAATTTTGTTTCTTATGAATGAGTAGTTGAGCAAGTGGCCAGCTGGTAGGAAGAGTTAAATGGATAATGGGTCATTGTTTAGATTGTTAGTCCAGTTTCTTCATGTTTTTTTTATTTGTAAATTAAGCCTAATTGAAATGGTTTATGCGCTTGATAGTCAGATAATGAAATGAACTAAATGAAGAAATGGATAAAAACGAGTTTGAAATGATACTTTTAAGAATTATTTATCATCACTGTAAAAAAATTGAAAAATGAATAACTCATAATTCTAGATTGCTCTTAAACTGTAATCAGGTTTATAGAAAAATGCTAGTATCATAAAAATATGGAATGGATTGATCATAATAAGGCTTTGAAATGATCTATTGTTCTTTCAGCAGATTTCTAAACCACAAATTTTGTTTAGTCGATGTATATAAAAATTACTTTACGTCAACGTTCGCCTAGTTCTTTATTCATATGAATTGCTTTAGCATTCGATCTTTTAATTAATTTTTTAAAATTATTTTCGATTCTCAATCATTCAATGAATTATGCTTATAATTTTCAATTATTTATTTATCACTTAATTAATTACATTCACCAATTTCTTTTTCCTATATATGTAGTGCAAAAAATATAGTAATAATTAAAAAAAAATCGAATTTAACGAAAGATACCAAATTTACAGATTTTTATTAAATTTTGAATACATTCTTTACAGAGGTTTTGAAATCTACCCTGTTTTTCGAATATAAGTTAACACAATAATTATAAAACGTAGAGACATAGATAGATAAAATTCAGTACACAGATTTTTCATTAATAATGTAAATACCTGTCATTTTTTAAAATCTCACTTGAATCCAACTATTGGTTGTTTGTCTGCCGGTCTGTACTTTCAGAAAAAATGCAATCGAGATTGTTTAAAAATGCGATAACAAAAATATATCTAATTTGGTATGAGATTTTGTGAGTACAAGTGTATTTTTGAATCAAATTTTTGTTTCAATCGGTAGAGAAAAACGTACAGTGAGTCAAAGAATTGAGAGTACACATTATTTTTACATGATAAATCCGACTTCCATCATAAATAACACATTACCGAGATGTTCAAACATGTTTTTATTTTTACACATAGCAAATGGTTTAATTTAGAGTAAAAATAAAGAAAAATCAATGAAAAACTACTAGATTGAAAAGTTTCAGAAGCATTTTAAATAAGCATATGCAGAATTTTGAATAAAAAAAAACTGAGAGTACATCAATGAAATTTTTGCAATATCTCACATAGAAAGCAATAGTCATTACGAAGTTACATGTCTTTTGACTCTTATAATGGCCGACTCCGATGTCATCATTCGGCAAAATTGAAATACAAGAGGTCTGTTTCCAAAACAGCTCTCCGGTTCTTTTAGAAAAAAAAAATAAACACACTAAAACAAAAAATTTACAAAAATCTTTAAATTTTTCAAATTATTTTTTGATTTAAATTTAATATAATTTTAAATCACAATAATGCATATTAGCTATAATTCATATTTAAGCTCCATAATACGAAAAATAGACAACAGTATCTGTTTACAGTGATTAAAAAGTAGGCTTACAATCATAAAAGGAAAAAAAAAGAATCTGCTTAGTATATTTTAATGAAAAAAATCATTTCTCGCAAACTGGAAAGTAAAAGTATATTCTTTTAATTCCCAGTTACTATCTGGCAACCTAAATTGTTGATGTTCGAAATAGTCAAAATTAGGGCTTGAAAAATCACTTTTCAAGACTTCTAGGATATTGCAATTATCAAAAAATGTTAAGTAAAAAATTTGTTTGTTTTAATGAGGCTGTAATTTGGCCAGTTGGTTTTTATTTTTCTATCTTCAGTATCAAAAAATAGTAGTAATTGTGGATTTCTTCCTATAAAAAATTACCGAATTCAACCATACGTTACACATTTATTAAATAAGATTAAAAAAAAAGATTTCTGATAACTTTTTAACGCGCATTAATTAATTAAATATTCAGTTAATTTGAAATTACTAAATATTTTTTCTATTTTTCTTCAGCATATTTAAAATAAATTATTCTAAAAAAGGTTTTTATAATATTTTAAAATTTAAAGTTTTATTTTCCTAGCTGTACTTATTCCATTTCTGTGCAATTTTAATTTTTCAAAATATAGCAATCTGCTGTTTTTTAAATATCTTCTGGTTCAATTTGTATTCTATTTTTAATTTTTAAAAAAGATTCCGACGATAAAAGATTTATATATATTCTTTGTGTGTACAAAAAGTTTATATGTGTAAAACACTGCAGACGATTACATTTAACAAAATATGATAATCTATTTTTTAAAAATAACGTTTGATTCAATTGGTATTCTCATTTTAATTTAAAAAAGAGAATTCAAACTATAAAAGAATTGTATGTATTTTATTATATATGCCAAACTGTTTTATACATTAAAAAATATAAAGTATTTTAATCTCGGAGATAAATGTTGGGTATATCAACTACTTCATTTATAATCTGTTTCCTGCATTGCTGTTACATATAATTTTACAAAAACTCTTTACTGTTAATAAATATTAAGTGATATCTGCGAACAGTACAAATTGTAACAAAAAATTAGAATTGACAGGAAATTGTGTAACATCTAATGGCTTTCCAAGATTATTGGATTTATGCTCAACTGTCACTGTTGCGACACAGTAACGTTATTCTCATTTGGTGGTCTTCATTTTCAAGCTCAGCTTAAGCGATTCTGTCAGATTAGAGGAAAAGAACTCTCTAAAGCCGATTTTCTGACACAAAAATCGTGACCTTCCGTGATTACATCTTTTAAAAGCACTATTTCTGAGGAAATCGTCTAACCACGACATTCCTCTTCCCTCGGAACATTATGTTTTGTAATAATATGATGTTTCAACTCTTATGGTGAAAGATTAAATACGTTATTTAAAAGAAAGTTATCCATTATGGTTTGTTTTTAAACCAGGTAAAGGCCGAAAAAATGTATCTTGTGACTATAGGTCAAGTATATTAAATTGTTATGCGGTTCTGACGGAAATATAAGTTGTGTAGATATACCAGAGGGTATAATGGTTCAAAGACGCTAAAAACTGCATTCATTTTAAACAAATATAGTAATCACCATAATCCACAAGTACTCATCGATATCCAGTACTTCACCCGTCTTGTAACATAAACTGTTTTCTAGGTTTAGCGGAGAACGTGTTGCAGAAAGCATGCCATTGTATATTGACATTGATCTTGATATTAAAAAAGAGAAAGCTTTTGCTCAAATTCTGTAATATTAATTATTAATCGCCTTCAGTGACCATCTCTTGAGCAAGATATTGGTTTGGATTACATTTAATACATTGGATTACATTAAATTTTAATTAAATCTTCTAGATATAACTTCAGGCCCTTAATTCCATCAAATTATCAAACAATGTCTATGCAATTTTGAATGTATTACATATGTTTATTCATTATATGCATGAATCTTTCTAATGGCGATTAGTTCCATGATACCACAGTGATATAAGAAAAGTAAGCCTACATTTTATGCTAAATTTTATTGGTATTGTAAGTTTATTATTTTATTCATTTCATAATGCTATGCAGACATTCAACACTATCTTTTTTCAGCATTCAAAAATGGAAGAAAATCGTGAGTTAAAGTGATGAAAGTAGTTTGAATTTTAGATTGTGGAAATTATATGAAATAACGTTTTCCAAAATTTTTTTTAAATACATGAAAAATTTGTATGATTGTTAAATTGCTATTAATGAAAAGGAATTTTTAAAAGTTTTAAACGATGTACAATTTAATTTTGGGCAATAATATTGTTAGAGGTGATATTAAAAGATGAAAAAAAGTCAACTTATTTTTAAGTATTTCATGTTAATGTTAAATGTTAAAAAATCACTCTAAGGTATACATAGGCTAAATTTGATAGTTAACGGTCTGTCATATAAAACACCAATAGATACACACTCATCTTTTAGTAAAGATAAAGAAAAATAGTATTAACCGGCTGCAACGACCATCTGTTCATCGACCACGTTAGTATATAAATTATCAATTTCAACCAACTTTGATAAATTATATATCATTATGTCTTTTCAAAGCACTATTTTAAATTATACTTGTGATGTAAGGATGGAGCATTCTGTTTGGCGATTTATGTACAAAAATTGGGGAAATTAATTAGTGAAATCGGTCCTTTTTTTGATATCAAGGTCGGTAAACAAAGTTCTATTCTTCGGCATCGTTCTGGGGATTGTTTTTTACAGAGAAACGTGCATGAGTATTTAAATGAAATAAAAATTAACGAAAGCAGAGCAAATTGTCGGGACTTGGGCCAAGTTTTGTGATTTTTATCTTTAGGAAATAAGCATTGAATAAGTATTTTGGGGATTTTTCTCAAAAGTGGAAGGGGGAGGGGATAGACGTATTGAGGAGTCATGAGTTTTCAGAGAAGATTAAAATTAACAAACTTTGCCCAATGGGCACTACTAGATGGATTGGTTCTTTTGGCTTGCTTTTTTTAACTATTTAAAATATATAGATATTTTTTTGTGTGATTTTGAATGTTTTTGTACAATAAACAAAAGTGTTGTTATTAAAATGCCATTTTTTGAAAAAAAAAATTGTCACTAATCCAACGTAATCGTTAATCATAAAACTCTCTGACTGGATTACATAAAGATTTCTATGTTAATAAAAAAATTAAGATATTAATGTCAAGGTCATAACTTCAAATTAGATTTTTTCTCCAAAAGTATGTAGAAATTAGATCATACTAGGTTTTATAACTTCAAAAATTTCATTATTAATATTTATTTCGAAACCTGAAATAAGTTTAAAGTAAATGTACAAATAATTTCCAAGAAAAAAAAAAGGTTGCCTAAATTTATCCTCTATAATAACTACAAGGGGAAATAACATATGCTTCCAGATAAAAAAATGCATTTACGACAGTGAGAAAATTCAGATAACCAATCAAATTACAAAATTTTGACTTTAATATAAAAACTTCGCATTGGATTTATGCTTATTATAAATATTAACTTGATAAAAAACAATAAATAATTCCCAAACTGTAATAGCTTTTTAAAACGATTTTATATGAAATTTTTAATATCCCTCATAATTTTTATTTATAATTGTAAATATTGTTTTATTTATGACATGAATTTATGATGTCGAGTTTAATTTATATGCTTATTTATTTACATTTTTTTATATAGTACAAATTTTTAGATCTTACTTTTTTTTCAAATATAAACTTTTAACTCGAGAGAAAATTGTTTTACAAAATAACTTTATTCTTCTTTTCTAGCTGACAAGATTTAATTGTCAAAATAAATTAATTTTTCAATAATATAAAAAGCAATAAGAAAGTTTTAAGCTCAATATTGATATTCTCTGCAGAAAATACAGTATACTCATTTTCATTCATAAAGGAATTATGACAAAAATAATTTTTTTTGTAATTGAAAGGTTTGTTTTATCAGTTTTTGGACACTATTATATAGTTTTAAAAAATGCGGTTTTAATGAACTGTTGTTTGTAAAACCACAAATTCTATATGTTATAATATTAATGCTTTGACATTGAGAATAATATTACTGTTTGTCAAGAATAATTATTTAAATTTTCATTTGTGTCTATGTTTACTTAATTACTACGAGGTTTATAAACTCCCTTTGATTGGATAATATGATACATGAATGTTTTGCAGTCTCAAACCATAATTAATAAAAAATAATTAACATTTTTCAGAAACAGTTAAAAATTAATCTGAAATAAATCATTAGTTTGTTGATAAAGTTTAAAACATGAAAAGCAATCGACCAATTTTTCATTAAAAGAAAACCTTTGTTAGTCCGTCTCTGCAACTTCTAGCATCACAAAATGTCTAAACTCATTACCAGTTTCATGCAAATTTTGCTTAAGGTATCTGATTAGCTTCGGAGGCAAATTTTAAAAAATGACGCAGAAACTTTTTCTGTACCAAATATTTAAAACATTGAAAGTCATTATTAGAAGGGAAAAAAAACGCTAATTGCCTGAAATTTTTGAAAAGCAAAAATGATTATTTAATAATAATTTAGCAAAATTTTCAATGTTATGAAAAACAAAGTAAAAAAAAAGTAAGGAAAATATATATTTTTTATTTCACCTACATATAGCTCAAATTGCATAAAATATAAAAGACCACAAGATAAAAATTGATTTAATAAATAAAAATTTTGTGAGAGTTTGAAGTTGCCTTCAATGATTTTTTGGTCAAAATTTATTTTTATTATTTGTGTACCATTGAAACTACTGTAACTGTAGTTCTATCTTATATTTATTTTAAAAACAGTCCGTTTTAGAATCTATGAAGTTTAAACTTAATGTTCAAATCATAAAAACAATATCAAATTTTTCTAGAAAATGCACTTTTATAATCTATTCGAGCATCTTAAATGAACTTGTATAGGATTAACAGTCAAATTAAAAGCATTTAATCTTCTTCAATATTTAATTATTTTTTTTAAAATTGGGATTTATAAAATAAAACTCTCATATTATTTAAGCCATCAGAATTTGAACCAAATCATACAACTATATTTCTAATTAGAATTTTTGCGCAATTGTCTTAGATTGAACATCTTCAAAAATGTAGCAAGCATTTATTAAGCAACCGTTTTCAACTCAATTCACGAAAACCTCTTTGTAGTGCGAAAATTACCTGTCAAACAAATGACCGATAATTTAGACATCAAAAGTTTAAAAAAAATCGATATTGCAATCATATGCATAAACACACCCAGTGTTTTTAACGTTGCCGAAACAAACCGTTAAAACAGTTGTACAATAGCAAAAACGTTTATTGAGATGTTACCCAATGTTTCTGATCGCTCAGAATTGAAAAAGCATCTATCAGGAAAAAAAAATTCGTTAAGAGCTCGAAGCAAAATGTAATCTATTAAGCAAGAAAAAAAGATAATGAAGAAATCAGTGAAGCGTTAAGTTATTCAGCTGTTAATAGTTTAACGATGAATTCGTTTTTGCTTCCGGAGCCCACTCTACTTTTCAGCTGCTATGCTCGTGAGTAATAACTCAATTATGTGGTGTTATTTGAAGGAAGTTTTAATCAGAGACAACTGATTTTAAAACGATCTGAATAAGTAGGGAATTTTAATATATGTTTCACGAAAATTGACGTTTCTTGCATTTTGTATACAGCTTTATTTACTATCTTAATAAAGTATTAGATTTTTGAATATTATCTTTCATCTTTTTTTGCATCATTTCGATATTAAATTACTGCTGTTAAATAATAAAATGTTTTTGAAGATTTTCTCAGATTAGTAGCTTTATCTTATCAGTTAAAAAATTTAAAACATTAAAACAATCTCGTTATTATAGAAAATTGTCGCTTATCAAAAATCACACAATAACAAATTAAGCGCTTGATTTGAATATGCGAGAATAAAGTAAACAAAATGCTAAAAAATCCATGTTAACAAATTTCTAATAAGGAAATATCAAGTTTAAACCAAAATAATGTATATTATATAAAAGATGAAAAGATTATGAACAGTTGTTTTTTTCTGACTTAAGAAAAAGGAGAAAGATAACAAAAAAATGGGGCGGGGGGATAGACCAGATGGATCTCAGTATTTTTCCTCTTTTTTTACATCCATTTTATTTGTTTTTATATTTTAAGTGCTATCCATATTTATATCTTTATTCTCCGAGATTATTTTATATTTATTCGTCTTACTAACATTAATTTCATTTCCACTGTTGACAAATTTTTATTCTTAGCCAACATTTGAAAACTGGGAATCTTTTTATCCTTTCCATCGTCATCTTTTTTTCCATCATCATAAAAATCATCTCTTTTTCACAAATTCAAACTAAAAACCATATATTTCTCATATATTCACTGTTTTTCCCCCTCATAAATCTTTTTAGGCTGAAAATGTGAATT
Organism: Argiope trifasciata; assembly: GCA_026543055.1. Classification (NCBI taxonomy): domain Eukaryota; kingdom Metazoa; phylum Arthropoda; class Arachnida; order Araneae; family Araneidae; genus Argiope; species Argiope trifasciata. The sequence goes on along the minus strand of JAPMOQ010010593.1, from coordinate 719,491 downwards.
ATAAAATCTGAGGTCATTCTACATTTTAATGCTCGATTTAATATACGAAATAAAATAAAACTATGAAAATCTTCATCAAACGATTTTTAAATGATGCCAATAATTTTTTAAACACTTGAAACATGGAGAGTGTAAATTAAAAAAAAATAACTGAGAAGACATAATTTTCTGAGGGACGAACATTTATTCCAGATTTAAATAATGAAATCCTAATCAGTGTCATATATGAATTAACTAAGGCTTAATTTGAAATCATTTATTAGCATTTTATATCATTTAATATAAAATGCCCAATTTAATAACCATATCGATTCCTAATTCTTAATATTTTTTCATTCTGAAATTTAAAACAAACGATTAGAAGCAGCAGAAACCAAAACGAGAAATTTTTGTTTGTCTTGCCACAGTGAAAATAGATATTTTTGTAAGATTTCTTATAAAAATGCCACTGTAATTTTGTAGTTCATTTATAAATTGGGAATCACTTCATTTATGATATTTGTAAGTGGCCTAAAAACTAGTCAATAATTCAAATAAAATAAAATTGCCATGAAAATATTACTGCGAAATCTAAAAGTGCCTGAATTTTAAGTTGTAAATTATCAAATATTTTAAAACAATTTCAAATTCTTAAGTTTCCTGTTTCCAAAAATAATCATAAGATATATCTAAAAACACCATTCCTCTTATTAGATGAACAGTTGATAGCAGATATCGTTTTCTTTATCAATGCAATTGAATTCCCCATATTCCTTGAAACCAACGGAAACTTACAACAAAAGTCTATCAATATCTTAAACATCTCGAAGTCGATGATTTTACTTTTATGTAAAGCAATATATCCCAAAATATTGTCTAATATCGCACATGGCAGAATTCTTCATATTTAATATTTCAAAGAAATCACTATCAATGCAATCGAATTCCGCATCTTTCTTGACAAAAAACAAAAACTTAATAATAAAAACTAATACTAATCTAGAAGTTGATGAATTTACTTTTATATATATAAAACAATATTTCTAAAAATATAATCAAATATCGGATATCAAATTCATGAAAAAAAGTCATTATATTTTGCAATTTAGATTTAATAATGATCAAAGGTATTATTATCAATGCAATCGAATTCCTTATATTCCTTGAAAACAACAAAAACTTATAACAAATATCAATCAATGTCATAAATTAATCTGAAAATCAATGAATTTTCTTTTACAGATATAAAACAATTTTTCCAATTTGCACATAAAATCCCTGACAGAATTCTTCATATTTAGTTCTTTAGATTTACAGTTGATCAAAGATCTGACTATCAATGCAATTGAGTTCTACATATTTCTTGAAATAGAAAAGAAAACCAGCAACAAAACCCATCAATATTTTAAATAGATCTTGAAATAGATAAAGCTTACTTAAATACATCTCAAAGTTGAAGTTTCCTTTATCAAATAAAACGATATTTCCAAAAATATCATCCCAACAATGTTGGATGATATTTTTGGGAATATCGTTTTATTTGATCAAATACATCAAATTATCAAATCATCAATTCACATCAAATTCACGATTAAATTCCTCATATAAAGTACTCTTAGATGTACAACTAATCAAAGATATCACTTACGATGCAATTGAATTTTACATATTGAACAAAACAATTGAATTTCATAAATATCAAAAACAGTTATAAAGTAACAGTCAAAAATACTGATCTCAGAGCTGAGGATCTTCTTTTTATAGATATAAAAATATTTCCGGAAATTTTATCTAATATAAAATGTGTCATATTTAGTACTTTATATTTACTGTTGATCAAAGATATCACTATCAATGCAATCACATTCCACATATTCCTGGTAAACAACAAAAACTTACAGTAAAGATTCAATAATAACTTAAACTGACATCATAGCTGAGGATTTTTTTTTATAAATATAAAATATTTCCAGAAATATAATCGAGTAATTCGTATAAAATCAATACCAAAATCATCATATTTAATAGTTAAGATTTATAAGTAGTCATATATATCACTATCAATGCGATCGAATCTCACATACTTCTTGACGAAATCAAAAACTTAATGAAAACAATCAATACTGATCTGAAAGTTGAGGATTTCCCTTTTTCCCTTTCCATGCACTATATTAAAATATATAGCAGAATTTTCCAGATTTTAAATCACATTCTTTCAATAACACCACTTCTAAATCATTTTATCAATAAAAATCGTCACATTCAGCTCTTTAGTTTTATATGTGATCTAATATATCACTATCAATGCACTGAGTGAAAAAAAATTAATGATCTAAAAGATCGTAATTTTAATTTTTCTTTTTCCATAAACCATATTAAAATGAATTGAATAATTGTCCAAAATTAAAATCACTTTCTTTCAATAGCACCACTTCTAAATCATATTTAGTAATTTAGATTTATAGTTAATCAAAGATATTTCTATCAATGCAATCAAATTCACATATTCGTTGAAAACAACAAAAACTTACAAATAAATTCATCAATATCTCATATTGATATCGAAGTTGATGAATTTCCCTTTATAGATATAAAGCAATGTTTCCAAAAATATCTTGTAATATCGCACATCAAATCTATAGCAAAATTCGTCATATTTAATACTTTATATTTACAATTGATTAAAGATATGATTATATATGCAATTGAATTTCACATATTCCTTGCAAACAACAAAAGCTTAGTGAAAAAAATAGGATCTCAAAGTTGGTGAAGTTTTATTTATAAATATGAAACGATATTTCCAAAAATATCATTTAATTTCTGACATCAAAGGAATGAACAAATGTCGTTATATTTTACTCTTTAGATCTATAACTGATTAAAGATATCATTGTTAATACAATCGAATTACATATATTCCTTAAAAACATTAAAAACTTACAACAAAAATTTATAAATATCTCAAACTGATTTGCAAGTTGATGTATTTCCTTTTATAGATATAAAACAATGTTTCCAGTTTGCACATAAAATCCATGACATAATTCTTTTTAGATTAAAAATTGATCAATCAATTCGATCGAATTCTACGTTTTTCTTTAAAAAGAAAAGAAAACTAGCAACAAAATCCATCAATATCTTAAATAGATCTCAAAGTTGATGAAATTCCTTTTATCAAATAAAACAATATTTCCAAAAATATCACCCAGTATCACTCATCAAATCCATGGCTAAATTCCTCATAAATAGTAGTTTAGAATTACAACTGATCAAAGATATCACTATCAATGCAATCGAATTCCATATATTCGTTGACAAAAGCAAAAACGTTGTGAAAAAAAATTAATTCTGATCTCAAAGTTTATGTTTTTTCCTTTTCTTAAACTGTATTAAAATAGATTGTAGAATTCACCAGATTTTAAATCACATTCTTTTAATAACGTCTGTTTTAAATCAATTTATCAATCAAATCAAATTTAGCTCAATGTTTACAGTAAAGCCTTAGTCAGATAAAAACGGAAGCTGGAGACATAAAATAAATCAACAAAGCAGAAAAAAAACAGGCATTGGTTAGAACTTTTATGCTAATTAAACGATTTATATCTCACCTATTCTATTTATGTCAATCTTTTTTTAAAGAAAAGATTAAGAATTTGTAATACTTTCGAGGAGAAAGGGATTTTGTTCGCCTAAGGCGAAGTATGTTGGGTCTCGTTACTTCCTTGAAATCAAAGTATTTTGCATCAGTTTTAAACAAAATAATGAGTTCTACTTTCACTCGCAAGTTTGAAGTTTCGTATAAAAAAGTAAAATAAATTATTTCTTGAAATACGTCATTGAAGGAAATTGTATAATTTTCAGTATAAGACGCTATTTAGATATAGAAAACTGTATCAAGAATAGAACTTCAACTTCTTGACATGAAATACAAAAATAAATAAATAAGAATAACACATTTTCAGTCAGAGAATTCACTGGCTACCATTAATATATAATTTATTTTTTAAATTCTTATTATTTTATATTTTATTGTTTAATTTTTTTTCACGTTCTATCAAAAAACGTCGCATATTAAGCAATCACAAAAAACTCGTACGTCATCTATCTCAATAAAAAGTTTATGTTTTGCATTATCTGACTGCTAATGTCACTCAATTTATTTGAATCCCAGATTTTTCATAATAAAGTAAAGTATTCTTACCAAAAGCAAGAAACTAATAATCGTTTTTTAAATCGACATTTTTTATGGAATGTTACAAAAGCATTGCTATTCTCACCAAAGTTTTTTTTAAAAAAAACGGAACAAGGTTGCTATTCACTTAAAATTTTGAATTAGAAACCTAAATATAATATAATAATATTAAGCTAAAAATTATTTTTTCAATGATTCTAATGCTTTAACCAGCAAATTAAATTTCTATTTTTAATTTTTTTTTCGAAAAAATAATTAAACCATATTTATTAGCAATTTTACTCGCACGAAATAAAAATAAAACTCAACCTGCACGAGAACGTTAAGCGTGCATGCAGAAAAATTAGCTTTTATCAAAGAGTTGCCATTACATTGACAAAAACTCAAATAAAAAAAAAACAACTAAATATTATTGCAACTGAAATAAATATAAAATATCATTTTTCTAAAATGCAAAGGGCAAATATAACATTTTGCCTAGATCACTTTTAGAGAGACCATTTCAATAATAAGTTATTTTAAGCATTTCGAACGTCTTTTTTCACCTAATGAAACTAGTAATTGGATTTTGACTTCCCTTGTTTACATACGTGCCTCTGCACATAGATAGTTTGGCTTCAAATTTGATATATATCTGCACTTTTAATACATAAATTAAAAAAAATTGAACATAGATTTAATGTACATATTAAATCTATGTACCAAATTTTATTAATCTAGCCTTCTTCTTTTTACAGTAACTATATTTATTTGTGTTTGGATATCCAATAGATACATTTCTTCTGAATGGATTTCGTATCAAATTTGATAGAAATCTGCAAATTTGAAACAAATATTATATACCAAATTTCATCTCTCTATATGAAAGTACTTTTGAATTATCTTATTCTCAGCGACAAATAGAGAGATATATAATTCCAAACACATATTATTTTTTGGACTGTGAGACGTCTGAAACTTAAAAATGAAAGCCTCGCGCTCGAATTAATTAAAAATAAATAATTAGAATAAATATTTTCTTTTTTATGTAACATCGAGGTTATGTCGAAACGAATAAATGAGTGACTGTTGAAACAATGATAATGTGAGAGTTCGATATCAAATCAATATAGAATATATTCCTGTTTTATACTTTAATATTTTTGAATAGTTGAATGTTTGAATTTAATAGTCAGTTAATGCTCAAAACGTATTGAATGATACCCGATTGAAAGTAGTTGAAAGCGTTAGGGCAGCCAGCAATACTGACAGTTCCTGATAAATCCCTGATTTTTTCAATTTCTGAAAATTGCAAGTTCAGAATAGTAATATATTCTAATAAAACTGAATGGGATATGAGAATCTATATTATTTAGATATTTCTTTTTTATCAAAGACACCAGAGGTTAGAAACGATTATCAACAAATCACCAACAATTTGCATGGTAGATTAAAGAGTGATTGCCTACTTTAGCAAAACTAAAAATTCATGATATAATTTCAGCTTTTCACAAATCCTTTGTTTTTTGATATAATCCAAACGAAGATATTTGACTGTGAGCCTTTTCAATGCAAAGATACTATCGGATATCTGTTTTTTTCAGCAGGAGTTCCTAGTTATATTATCAAGGATACCATAGTAAAGAAATATTTAACATTTAACACCACACCACACCTCCGTTTCTAGAGCTCATGTGGCCCCTTTCCAATTTTGTATAGATGTAGGTGGACTTTATGAACAAAAAAAAGTACACAACAATGAATTTGAAAGATACAGAAAAATGACAAAATACATGAAAATACAACATAGCAAGTGATGAATTAAAGAAAATAATTTCAAGTAATAAATTTTTAAATGCCCATAAGTATGCCCCAAAATACAGTAACCTCTCATTAATGTCCCAGTATATAGTAACCTTAGAACTATGTTTTGACCAGTATTAAAGAGAATATGTTGGTGAGCAACATTCAATTTTGAATTCTGTGGATAACTACTCTGTGAGTAATCATTGGTTATCCGGATCAATTGGTTAAGATGGGTAGGCGATATCCGGAGAAGCCCTAAAAACAGCGTTCTCAAAATTTACACTTTTAATAATAATATGGGATCCCGGACCAGAGAAAGACCTCCAACTAGATGGTTGAATGATGAGGAAAGAGACCTGAGGGCTCTGAGAATGAAAAATTGGAATGAACTTGCGGAGTCTAGAAAATCCTGAAAAGTGCGCGTGGTTGAAGCAGCCAAGATCTACAAAGGGTTATAGAGCTCATCAAGAAGAAGATAATTGCAAAAACCTCTTGTGATCTCTTAAACAATAGAGAATCCGAATAATCATCAATAAATGAAAATTGATTCAAAATGCATTGAAATAAAGCTTTGTTGTTTCCAAGATATTTCACTAATTGTAGCGTTTTTTAATAACAGCTAGTCAACCTGTTAACATAGAACTAAGCGGTATCAATTGGGAATATGAAATGCTGCTGATGACATAGATTAATTTACAATGCAAATTCCGTTTTATGAATAAAAAATTTCCATGAAATAAATAAACATACATATCTTTAAAGGTCTGTGAAGTTTTTTTCAATATTAATTGACACAATAAAGTACTATCTCGTGTATAATATCTTTTCACCTTTTACAACAGTTATGAATTTAAAAAAAAACTTACAAAACAACGGCAGATTTTGAGAAACAGTTACGAATCAATTTAATAATAATTTATATGACTTGATGGATAAAAGAAATTAAAAATTAAATATAAATGTTGAATCACTTTTTTAATATTGGTCACTGCCAAACAATTTCCATTATTAATAAATATAATAATAGTTCCAAATAACAATTTCAATGCTTTATAAAATTATAAAAATTCAGAACTCTTTTTCCCACAAACTGTTTCCTCACCTGAAAGTAAAATTAAGGACGCAGGGCGTGCTATAAACCTTTTATTTGAAAATGAAATTATGCTATTACATTTCCAATATTACTTTCATGCAATTCCAGGTAACAGTTATATGCGTCTGATGAAAACTTTTTTTAATGTTTTATTCCAGTTTTAGCAAACAATTGATGAATTGCAACTATCTTCTCGTGAAGGAAGTAAACCACTCATTTAGAGAACAACTTAATTCACAATAAGCTATCAAGAGGAAGTCTGTTCCATTCAAGTATTTTCCTGTTCGTACCACATGAAAATTACTCCACTTATTTGCAAACATATCTGCACAAGTATTACCTGAAGTTGATTTAAATTGCTGTATTCAACTTTCTTCTGCTCAAAATACTACTTTGTTTGTTGCTCAATTAATTAAATAAAAGAAAATAATTTTTATTTCATTTAATTTATTTGTGTGTAGTATATTACAAAAGTAAAACTAACAGGTTCTGAATTTTTGTAAACAAGTGGTCGAAATAGGGCGGATATCAGATGATAGAGTATTATAGAATTTATGCTTTTGGGCATATAATAAATATTGTTCTTAAAGTCAAATAATAATTTATTGCCGATTAAATTTATTTAGTTGTTATCAATTCAAAATTTAATTTACATGTCAATATTTACACGATATCAATCATATTTTATCAGTAACGTATAGATACATAATACGAAAAAAAATCAATTTATAAGAATTGCTATGAACAGAAATATAAACTGTAAAGTTTTCACAATTTTATAATATGTTTCATTTTCTTGAATTTCATGCCCTTTTAATTATTCGTTTAGAAGTACGTAGAAATAAACATGTCAGCCATAAAAAATGACTTTCAATTCAAGGTTTTGTAGAATCCCCTGTTTTAAACCTTCCCAAACTCGAAAAATACATTGTTAGAATTATGTCTCTATATTTGTGCGTGAACACTACACTTTAAGGTAGGTAACTATTTAAAAAATCGGTTTTTAATAGAAATTACTTTTTTTTATTTAACATGTTTAATGTTTGAACAAGTTTCTTTGAATATTCTTTGGAATATTGTTTTCCAAATTTCTTTTTGGGGAATGTACTCTGACATATATACCTTAATACTATTTTAATCTTTAAATGCTACTTTCTCAAATACTTAATATGATAGAATTTTTTTATGAAAAGCTTCATAAATATAAATTTAGTTTTATATTTTTCGTTCAAATTTGATATAATGATTTCTTAATAAGTTCTGGGATTTTTGAACTAGAGAACATCATTTAGAATTTTTAAAATAATTTACCATTCTTCACAATGTGAAAAAAAAATGAAATTTTCAGTCGAATCTCAGTATTTAAAGAATATTTAGAAATGCTTTGTATTTCTAACCACTAATAATCTATCCATTATTTTTTAAGGTCAGGAACTAGATAATATATTTTTTAAGCAGTCTGCAAAATTTTAAGTAAGGATTATTATGCTAAACTATTTAATTTATCATTTGGCGACGATTTTCAGGGGTTGAGTAAATTTAAGTGGTAATATTAATAGGATTCAATATCACCAATTAATGGAGAATAAATGCCTATTTAAAAAAGATTATTTTCAAAATAATACGTATTCAACATTTTGATGTAAAATATGTTAATTGCAGTTTAAAAAAGTATTTCACTGTAAAAAAATTATTGTTGTACAAAGACTTCTTATAACCTTTTATTGTATTTATTAATGAAAAAATTAATTTCAATCGGAGGCAAACCATATTTAAATATTTTGAATTTTCAAAAGATTTCCAAATAAAATTTTAAAAAGTACATGAAACTAAATTTTTCATTAATCTTAAAAATTTTCAAAGAATGAAATCTTGCAACTAAAAGACAAACATAAAACGATTTAAAATTCTATGACAATTTTATTTCATAAGAATGGCAACACTAATAATAAAATAAATTTTCGTATATGTGGAAACATTGTTTTTAGTACATAAAAATTAATTATTCAAAAAACGGACGCTGAAAACCTTTTCATATTTTTCCTAGCATTCGTAAGTTAAATTTGATTAAAAAATTATTTAATAGTTTGGATTTTAAAAATTTGCTAATCTACAATATATAATTCTTTATTTATAAATTTTTCTTCGGAAGACATATTTCTCGGAATGCTTCCATTTTCCCATAGAATTTACTATTAACATAGTGTATTGGAAATGAAATATTTTTGTTGGCAATTATTTGTTTTCCGCCTTAATTTTGCTGTGAGGAAATCGATGATATAAAAAATGTGGAAATTACATGATTTACTTACTAATTCAAGGTTGTTTGTCTTCAGCTTAAGTACATTGCGTATGAACAGTTTAGCATTTTCTTTTTTACTTTACAGTATACGCATATACAAAAATAAAGTATTATTATTTTTTGTATACGAAGTTAACAAACAGAAAATAATGGAATCAACAAAATATTCGAACTAGAAATTTCGACCATCTTTTTTTTGAGACTTTTCTGGGTTTGAAAAATACACTTTTAGAATTATAATTGTATGCCTGAAAATAGATAATACAAAAACACTTTTTAGTTAAATGGATGAAATTTACAATATCAATTTTATATCACACTAGCCGCCTTTGGCGACCAGCTGGCAAGCCATGAGTAATGCGTTGTAAAATTTTCAATTAAATCACATATCCATTAGCCTTGAAGTAATTCGGGGCATTGATTGGTCTGAAATTAATATTTTTTTTTTAAGATGATGGACGGAAAGTTCTAAAAGAACACGTTTTCCTAATAATATTCTTTAATTTTATAAATCAGTCAGTTTTAATTATTGATTTAGAAGACTGATTGATGTAGCAACTTTTATTTAAAATATTTTGTAAAATGTATTTTGTATTTTGTTTTAATAAAAACGTTTTATAAAATATGGCTCACAGAGAAAAGTATGAAGAAATCTAAAACTCATTATTGATCAATGCATTGTTTGACTCAAGCTACAAAAAATGTAATTATTTACTTCATTTAGATCAAATTAATAGTGCTTTTTTAGTGCTCTTGCAAATGATAGTTGCTTTTTTATTTGAACTTCCCTCATTGTTTTCTTTTCTTTTATCCTGTCACGTGCTAAAAAACTTGGTTAAAATATTTCTTTAAAAATTTGTTAAAAATAGAGGCTTAAGTTATACATTAAAATGCTGACACCATTAGAAAGCTAATTTTTTAATCTTTAAATTGATGTAAAAATCATGTTTGTGCCATAATATTTTCGGAAGTTATAGCGGAAAAACGTCGAAATTTCGCTTAAATTTTAATTAATTCAAATTCTAATTAAAAATTCGAAAAAAGGGCTCCTAGGTGCACATTCCTGACCTCCAGGATATACATGTACAAAATTTGGTAGCTGTAGGTCCAACGGTCTGGCTTGTAGAGCGCCAACACACACACACACACACACACACACACACACACACACACACACACA